>LR750334.1:323221-427196 GCA_902729485.2 Mus minutoides
AAAAAAAAAAAAAAAAAAAAAAAAAAAAAAAAAAAAAAAAAAAAAAAAAAAAAAAAAAAAGATAGACAGAGAGAGAGAGAGAGAGAGATCCACAATCAATATCAAGATAATAGGAACTGATCATTACTATCTCTCAACATCAATGGACTCAATTCCCCAATAAAAAGACACAAGCTAACAGACTGGATATGTCAACAGTATCCATTATTTTGCTCTATACGAGAAACACACCTAAGCAACAAAGATAGTTACTACTTCAGAGTAAAAGATTGAAAAACATATTTTTCAAACAAATGGACCCAAGAAACAAGTTGGAGTAGCCATTCTAATATCTAATAAAATAAACACTCAACCAGAAGAGATGCAAAATACATCACACTCATTAAAGGAAAAATCTACCATGATGATGTCTCAGTTCTGAATGTCTATGCCGCAAATGCAAGGTCACCCATGTTTGTAAAAGAAACAATACTAAAGATTAACAAACATCAAACCCCACACATTAATTGTGGGAGACTTCAATATCTCATTCAAACTAATGGACAGGTCATTGAGATAGAAACTAAACAGAGAATTAATGAAATTAGCTGATGGAATGAATCAAAAGGTTCTGACCTATATCTACAGAACATTTCACCCAAATACAAAAGACTATACCTTCTCCTCAACATCTGACGGTACCTTCTCCAAAACTTGTCAGGAGCCTTAATGGGACAAGCTAATAACTAGCAGGTGATCATCTTGAAGTGGCCTGCTTCGGATTATTATATAATCTGCTACAGGTGAGCCCTCATAAGCAAGGCTGTGAGGGACTTCATTTTAGGAAAAATTTCTGCTATTAATATGCTTTTCCTGTTATTATTAAATGTATATAACAATCACTAAATAATAGCACCTCCTTTTGGAGCAGATCTCTGCAGATCCACGAAGATGTTCTTACTACCTTGTAGTGATGCTATATAGACCAATAGATGACTTAAGTCTTAATGATGATCCTATAAGAATTCCTAAAATTATATCTGTGATTATTAAGCTCTTTTATTAATGAAACTGCTATTAGGTCCTTTTATTATAGTCAAAGCTATAATGATAACTGTCAATCTCCCAAGTGTCACCAGTTAAGTACTCCTAGTGGATATGCATGTAAATATACGCTGTTGTAAACTTCTATTTCAATTTATGATTTGATTTTATGTGTGAACTTTTGATCAACTTTTTAACATGTGGTCAGGTATTCTGAATGATGTTTAAGGGCTGAGGACAAAGAGAAGAGTCTGAACTGAGGGACTTGGGTGATAGGAATGGAGATGAGAAGAACTGAGCTGAGGGAGGAACTGAGCTGAGGAGAAGTTTTTAGGCAGGACACTTTTTAGATTAGAAGGGAAATGCAGAGTGGAGTAACTTAAAAATTATAGGTAACATAAAATACTCAGAGAGCAATGTGCAGAATGCAGAGGAAAAGAGGAAAAAAATATGTTGCAGAGAGCAGAAGGAGCAGGCAGGCTTCTCCTTATCATGGGACAGAACAGGTCCCACAGTAAGGACAAGGCAGGTTTAGTCTTGTTAAAAGAAACAAAGCTTTTTTTTTTTCTTACAAACATGGGTTTAATTCATTTAACATTAAAAAGATAGAAGCCTTTTCTTTTTCTATGTAATAAAGATTGGAGAACATTTTTCATCCAGAATGAGTGAGTTCTTTCTGCACCGGTGCTTGGTCTTTTGCTCCATATGCATATGTGTGTGTAAGTATGTAATTGTGAGAATGTATACATGTGTGTGTGTCTGTCAGTATGCAATTGTGAGAATGCATGCAAGCTGGGCCTAACTGGGTTTAAATGAAAATTAATAAATGAGCATGAATGAAGCTGAATATGAATTTATGTGAGATTATGCATATTTGCTTATGTAAAAGTCTTTCCTTCTGAGAGTGTTATTCTCTTCACCTGGTATAAACTTCCCCCTAGCCTGACAAGCAAGAGGCTTCTGGACAATAGGGAAAAGGCTCTAGCAATTAATCCCTTACTTAATCTCCTGCTGTTTCAGGATGAGGTGCTAAGTGCCAGAGACTGCAGTTTCTGGCCACAGAGAATCACAGAAGTCAGGTCAGCTACAATAGCATAGTAATTTAGACTTAGATAAGTAAACTTTTTATTATACAGCAACCTTAAGTTTCTCTTAAGACAAAGTCTTACCCCCACCATGCTCTTCCCCCTCCACTGCCTCAAGAAGAACCAACAACAACAACAACAAAAGAACCCCCATACACTCAGATCACAAAAACTGACCATGTACTCAATCACAAAGCAAGCCTCAATAGATACTTGAATATTGAAATAACTCCCTGTATCCTATCAGACCATCATGGACAAAAGCCAGACTTGAACAACAACAGGAAGCCTAAATATTCACAGAAATTGAACAGCTCTCTACTCGGTGATCCCTGTGTCACAGAAGAAACAAAGAAATTAAAGACTTTCTAGAACTCAATGACAATGAGTCACAACATTCACAAACATATGGAGCTGTTAAAGTTAGGCCCAGTTATTTCTTCCAGCCCTGTGCTCCCAGTAATAAGACTTAGATTTAAAATACATTTACCAATACCTTGGCTATACAGCTAGGCTCTTGCCTGACTAGATTCTAACTTGAAATGATATATTTATTTTCACCTACATTCTGAAACTTGGCTAGTTACTTGTGTGCAGTTATCATGCTTTTGCCTTATATCTTCCCTGGCAGATCTACCTGGTTCTATCCTAGAATTCTTTCTGCCTTCCAGATTTTCTGCCTGCTATTTCCTGTCAAAGCCACAGACTATATGCTTTTTAATTGCATCCATACCGTTGGAAACAAAATAAAAGTGGGGCCGGGGGCCCGGGGGAAGTGGTATAGGAAAAGATGCCCACTATCCCGCCAAAGTTTCCCTATTCTCTCTGGTCAGTCAGTCTTGGGAAGGCTGCTACTTATCCTATCCACTCATCCCTGGGTGGGCATTCCTCTATCCCACTCTTCAGGGGGTGATCAAGGGGCAGCCCTGCCTGGGGACCCCCCCCCAGCTACTTTGCTAAAGCCACCAGGGTTGTGGGAGAGAGTGAATAGGGGAAAAGGTTCCCAACACTAACCAGAGTGTGCAGCCCAACTTAAAGGAACAGAGACTGTCTATTCTTTAAGAGCTTTATTATAGAAATGCAGGGGAAAGTGAGAAGGGAAAGAGAGAGAGAGAAAGAGAGAGAGAGAGAGAGAGAGAGAGAGAGATGGAGGGAGAGGGAGAGGGAGAGGGAGAGGAAGAGGGAGAGGGAGAGGGAGAGGGGAGAGGGGAGAGAAGTGAGGTAGAGGACAAAGGAATAACAGTAAGAGTAAGAGAGAAAAGAGGGCTGAACACCCCTTGTATGGTCTTCACTGTTGCTAGGTAACTGAGGAGGAGTTTAGCCTAAAGTGCAGAAGCTTGGGCCATTGCTTACATGACCATGCTTCTCTTGTGGGGGCTGTGGGAGATGGTACCATAGGCAGGGGCCAGAGTTCCAGGATCATGAGGGAACACCTACCATGTCATGTAGGTGAATTATGACCATTGGGGTTCAGACCTCAGCTCAACTGGATACCAGCCTGCAATTCTCCACACCATACAATACCCAAAATACTCTCTCTACATGGGGCACAATGGAATCAGTGCTAAGATAGCATTAAGATGATAGCACTAAGTGCCTACATAAAGAAGAAATTGGAAAATTCTCAAGCTAATGATTTAAACATACACCTGAAAGCTCTAGGGGAAAAAAAGAAGCAAACATACAAGAGGAGTAGATGGCAGGAAATAATCAAACTCAGGACTGAAATCAATAATTAAAAACAAAAAGAACAATACAAAGAATCAACAAAACCTTGACCTTAGCCAAACTAACTAAAAGAGAGAGAGAGAGAGAGAGAGAGAGAGAGAGAGAGAGAGAGAGACAGTACCCAAACTCATTCTATGAGGCCACAATCACCCTGATACCTAAACCATACAAAGACTCAACAAAGACAATTCCAGACCAATTTCCCTTAAAAACATTAATACAAAAATACTCAATAACATAGTAGTAAACAGAATCCAAAAGACATTATCCATGACCATATAGACTTCATCCCAGAGGTGTAGGGGTGGTTCATTATATAAAGATCCACCAACATTGTCCACCATATAAACAAATTGAATGAAAAAAAACTCTCATGATCATCTCATTAGATGATGAAAAAGCCTTTCACCAAATCCACCCCTTTCATTTTAAAAGGTCTTAGAGAGATCAAGAATACAAGGCCTAAACACAGTACGGGCAATATGCAGCAAGCCAATAGCCAACAACAAATTAGATAGAAAGAAATTTAAAGCATTTCTACAAACATCAGTGATAAGAAAAGGTTGACCACTCTCCTCGAAATCTCTTCATTGTAGTGCTTGAAGTCCTAGCTACAGCAGTAAGAGTGTTGGCCTGGGTACCAGACGTTTTCCACGGAGATCTCTGGCCAGGCCTGGTGCAAGGGTTCCAGCAAAGGGAAGCGAGTGCAGGCAGGGAGAGGAAGTCTCTGCAGTGCCTTCCAGGTCTCTGTAATTCCGAGGAGCTCTGCACTGAATTGGGTCTAGCTGGGCCGACTAGAAGCCAACTATGCAGTGCAGAGTGCGGTGGGACCTCAGGTGGCTCTTCAAAAGAGAAGATCTCTTCCCAAGTGTTACAGCTCTTGGAACAAAAGACTCAAGTGACAGTGTAGTTCTCCAGCAACTTAAATTCACTGAATAGGATTTATACACAGTTTTAGGGGTAATTAGACTTTCTATACCATATGTGCATCTTGGTCTTCATGCTAGAACCCCAGCAGCTGGATCAGGGGTTGTCCCTGAATCAGTTGCCTGTCTGTGGATCCCTTTCACCTAATTGGGATGACTTTTCTACTGTCAGTGGGAGAGGATCCTCCTAGTCCTGCAGAGACTTGAAGTGCCAGAAGAGTAGGATGATACACAATGAGGGGATAAACCCTTTCTCAGAGAAGAGAAGTGGGGAATAGGGAGAGGACCTGTGGGAATGGGAAAGTGTAGGAGAGCTTAGAAGATATTGTAATGTAAGGTGAATAAATGAATAAATGAATGAATGAATGAACAAATAAATAAATAAATAAATAAATAAGCAGAAGCAAAAGCAAAATGTGTATTTTCATCCCCAACCTTATATATTAATACAATAGAAAGTATAATTAAATTTTGACAAACCCTTTATTTTACCAGACATTCTAAGTTTCTAATTTCATAAACTCAACCTATTATACTTGCCTAATGTCAGGTTACTCGATATATTTCTGACATTAAGAATTAGTAGTGAATTATATTTTGGGTATTCTAAGTTTCTGGGCTAATATCCACTTATCAGTGATTGCATATCAAGTGACTTCTTTTGTAATTGGGTTACTTCACTAAGGATGATATCTTCCTGATACATCCATTTTCCCAAGAATTTCATAAATTCATTGTTTTTAATAGCTGAGTAGTACTCCATTGTGTAAATGTACCACATTTCTGTATCCATTCCTCTGTTGAGGGACATCTGGGTTCTTTCCAGCTTCTGGCTATTATAAAAAGGCTGCTATGAACATAGTGGAGCATGTGTCCTTATTACCAGTTGGAATATCTTCTGGATATATGCCCAGGAGAAGTATTGCTGGATCTTTCGGTAGTACTATGTCCAATTTTCTGAGGAACCACCAGACTGACTTCCAGAGTAGTTGTACCAGCTTGCAATCCCACCAACAATGGAGTAGTGTTCCTCTTTCTCTACATCCTCACCAACATCTGCAGTCACCTGAATTTTTGATCTTAGCCATTCTAACAGGAGTGACGTGGAATCTCCAGGTTGTTTTGATTTGCATTTCCCTGATGATTAAGGATCTTGAACATTTTTTCAGGTGCTTCTCAGCCATTTTGTATTCCTCACTTGAGAATTCTTTGTTTAGCTCTGTACCCCATTTTAATGGGGTTATTTGAATTTCTGGAGTCCAGCTTCTTGAGCTCTTTGTATATATTGGATATTAGTCCCCTATCAGATTTAGGATTGGTAAAAATCCTTTCCCAATCTGTTGGTGGCCTTTTTGTCTTATTGACAGTGTCTTTTGTCTTACAGAAGCTTTGTACTTTCATGAGGTCCCATTTGTCAATCCTTGATCTTACAGCACAAGCAATTGCTGTTCTGTTTAGGAATTTTTCCCCAGTGCCCATATCTTCGAGGCTTTTCCCCAGTTTCTCCTCTATAAATTTCAGTGTCTCTGGTTAAGTAGCAAAACACATGAAAATCAAGTAGAAGGAAGACCAAGGTGTGAATACTTCATTCCTCCTTAGAATAGGGAACAAAATACCCATGGAAGGAGTTACAGAGACAAAGTCTGGAGCTAAGAGGAAAGGATGGACCATCCAGAGACTACACCACCCAGGGATCCATCCCATAATCAGCCACCAAACCCAGAAACTATTGCATATGCCAGCAAGATTTTGCTGAAAGTACCCTGATATAGCTTTCTCAAGTGAGGCTATTCCAGTGCCTGGAAAATACAGAAGTGGATGCTCACAGTCATCCATAGGATAGAACATAGTGCCCCCAATGGAGGAACTGGAGAAAGTACCCAAGGAGCTGAAGGGTTCTGCAACCCTCTAGGTGGAACAACAATATGTACTAACCAGAACCCTCAGAGTTCATGTCTCTAGCTGCATATGTGGCAGAAGATGGCCTAGTCAGCCATCATTGACAAGAGAGGCCCCTTGGTCTTGCAAACTTTATATGCCACAATACAGTGGAATGCCAGGGCCAAAATGTGGAAGTGGGTGGGTAGGGGATTAGGGTGGGGGGAGGGTATAGGGTACTTTGGGGATAGCATTTGAAATGTAAATAAAGAAAACATCTAATAAAAATGAAAAAAAAAGAATTATTAGTGAAAGTATAATTTTATCAGTCCTGAAATCTCAAGCTTGCACTTTAACTGCTATCAAATATTATCATCCCTTTACAATCATTCAAATTTCAATGACTGTGTTTTGTGACTTAATAAGCCATATAAAAATGTGTTTCCTAATTATACACTTCACCTAACTCATAACTGCACATACTACAAGTGATCATTCAACAGTCAGGCAATGACTTACTATAGTCTTGATTTTATATCCAAAGATACACAGTATAAGGAAAGCAGTTCTTCACAATGCAGGATGCTAATGGGGCATGAGAATGCTTACAGAGGGCTGAACTAATAAAACCCACTTCATATTAGCCCATTAAATGGTTCTTTCCTTAAAAGTGTCAAACCTACCAATGAACAAGAATGAGAAAATAAAACACTGAGAAATAATAGCTATCCCTTGAAAATATCAATGTCTTTGTAGAATTAACTTCTGTTGTAGAATGTGACGTTTATTGACTCATTTTTCTTGAGTTTATTGCTACCTATTTCCAATTTTTTGCTGCTCGAGAGTATTAAATACTTATCTAATGATTTTAAGTCATTTTAAGAAAATTCACCTACTTAATCCCCCTTCCTGTCCTGCTGGGAACCAAATTTTCAACAAATCTGCTTCCTACTTCATGGTGTGTGTGTGTGTGTGTGTGTGTGTGTGTGTGTGTGTGTGTGTGTGTGTGTGTGTGTGTTTGTGTGTGTGTGTGTGTGTGTTTCTCTTATTTTAAACTTTCTTTCCATTTCTTAATATTTTTTATGTGTACAAGCATGTTTGTCGATGCCTTCAGAGTCCAGAGTTGCTCATCTGATGTCTGGGAATAGGCAATATGGGTGGCTGTTCAGTGAATATCCTGGGGACTGAACTCCAGTCCTCTGCAAAATCAGCAAGCTCTGTTAACTGTTGAGCCACATGCACAGGCCCACTGAGTTTAATCAGTGTTTCTTGCTCTTGAAGAGGGAGGGGATAGCCTCCCACAACTTACCAGTGGAGAGCCCACCAAAAAAGTGACATTCCCTCTATAAACAGCCATTAACTTGTTATTGGTCAAGTAGGGCTAGGTCTTCACAGGCCCCTCTTTCTTCCTTGA
The DNA here is from genome assembly GCA_902729485.2 of Mus minutoides. Lineage (NCBI taxonomy): Eukaryota > Metazoa > Chordata > Mammalia > Rodentia > Muridae > Mus > Mus minutoides. Next base: position 331,276 of record LR750334.1, read on the forward strand.
TGAGAAGTTGACAGTCCAGATTTTATGCAGCTCTTGCAGATCTTATAGGGATAACCACAGCAAAGGCAAGTTCATGACTGCAATGGCTATTCCCAGTAGAGAAGATGCACTTTTGTGGCTCTTCTCTCCTTCCTCTTCTCTTAAATCCTTCCTTTTTTCTGTCCTGCTTCTTAGCCTTGGAGTAGGTAGGATAGGTGTCTCATTTAGAGCAGAACATTCCACCATTACAAGTTCTGAGCCAAACCTGTCATTCATGGGTTTCAGTAACAGTGTTTATATAATACAGTGAGAAGTTTCTCAGCCATTTGATGCCAGGGATTTCTTTCCACTTCAGGCCCCATTCCACACTTATATAGGACCCTCAGAATGCCCACCACATGCTTGTACTTATCTGAAACAGATAAATATGTCTACATGCATATACAAAAAGGTGACATACCAATTCCAAACACATACACTTCTAAATCTATAATTCAAAATTTATTCTTGCTTTGTTTTGTTTTTTTTTCCTAAATTCTCATAGAAAGCTAGAAAACTGGTAGTCATGAAATGTAAATGGCCACGTTACCGCCTTGCCTGCAAGAAATGGACATGTACACAAAGAATCCTTCTACAAGCATACCTTTATTACACCATGTGGAGAAAGAGAGCGATCCCTAGAATGGGTCCTGCTTAAAAACACCTCAGTGTGACGTGTGTCGTCAGGATTGGCTGACTGCTCATTACCTCAAGTTACGCCCCGGGATGGGCGGTGACTTACGTGGCTTTGTAACGAGCACAGGTGCACTGAACTTGTTTGTTTGTCCCAGGTTGGGGGTGGTCCGGCTCGGGCGCAGCTCTCTACAATGAAATATATTGGGAAATTGAAATCTTTTAAGGAACATGAACTTAGAATCTACAGCTGAATAAAACATAATGTATAGGAGTTAAGAGATTTGTTTTATATAACTAACTAATCAACAGGACAATCTCATATCACAATATACTGCACTTTTCTGCCTGTTCCTTTTTATTCTGACTCCAGTTCTTTTCTTCTTATGCATTCTATCTCTGTATGTTTTTATTTTTGTCAAAATAGTGTATAATGTGTATATATCTTTAAGACAGTGAAGTTGAAATTTCTGGTTGTGTCATATGACGTTTTGCTGAAGCTGATCCATGAGAGGTCATGTGATGTTTAGAGAGAGTATAAGTAGGACCCAACAGAGAGTGAAAGGGTGTGTGCATAGCTGTCCATGCTGTGTTGGTCTCACTTGTCTGCTGATCTTCACTTCATTGAGAGAATCATGGGAAGAAACTTCTCCCAGCCTTCCAGCTGGCTCTGGAGGCCAGACTGTTTCTGTTGGATGGTGCTTTTGCTGATGTGTTTGGTGACACTCATTGAACTGACTGTTGGTATCCTGACACTACTGAACTGGCCTGCTGGTGTCCTGATAGCAGAGATTGGAATCACCCCAAAGAACTACTACATCCCCCTTGTCCTATTTACATCTTTCTCCCCTATGTTTGGACAGTGGGCTAGAAAGTAGGGTCAAAGTATTTGAGAACCCTTATCAAAGTAGGTTTTGAAAACAATCTAAGCCCACATGACATATTTGAACAAAGTGTGTTTTTATGCTGTTGTGGATGTGGTATTCTTAAAGTTATTTATGCTTTTAATGTTAGATATCTTGGGAATAAATGAGAAAGAAAGGTCACTTAACAGTGATGTGTTTGTGGTAACAAGGTGTCAATTGTGCTGAATGTTTTTTTTTTTTCAACTTGACACAGCTAAAGTCATCTGAGAGGAGTTTGCCTCAATTACAATTTATCTCCATAAGTCTGCACTATAAGCAAGCCTGTAGGGCATTTTCTTAATTAGTGTTTAATGGGGGGGAAGGCCTAGCCAATTGTTGGTGGGACCATCACAGTGCTAGCCATGTCATGGTCTATAAAAACAGCAGACTGATACTTTGGTCCTTCTTAGTGAAAGACCCACAATGTGAGGACTCCCCCTCGTTCTGACTCAAGAGAGATGACACCCCAAATCACTCATGAGAAATAGTCTTGATGCAAATTGCAAGAGGACTTTAATTTCAAGAGCACTCTTGGGCCCACAGTCATACACTGCACAGGGGTAGAGGGGTAGAGGGGTAGAGGTGGTGCCCTGAGAAGCTGAGAGAGGGGGTATTTAAAGGAAAAGAAAACACAAAGAAAGGGGAGGATAAGACCACAACGAATGGGGAAGCTAAGTAAACATCATAAGAATGTGATGATGATAGCTGATCTCTTACGGAAGGGTTACAGGCTATCTTTGGCAAACATTCTTAGTCCCTTACACAATCTTACAGAAGGGTTACAGGCTATCTTTGGCAAATATTCTTGGTTCCTTACACAATGAGTCAGGTGCCAGGGTGGGTCAAGATTGTGGTGAGCTAGCTCCTGGAATTAGGTGGGTCACCCAGCAGGTCATAGGTTTCTCAGGCTGAAGGCGAAAAAACAAAGAACTCCATGCTGGGCTTTGTTTCTAGGGGTCCAAGAAACACACTGAGTTGGGGTCTTACATTCCCTATTCCTTCTAGTAAATAGTTCTAATCATAGAACTGGAAAAATTAAACCTCTGACTCAGTACAGCCCATATTAGCCAATTCTATTATTTGATATTGTTGACATAGCATAAGAACCTGTACAGCACTGACCTGCTGTCCGATGAAAGCCAGTATGTTGTTAATTATGCAGGGGCCTACAGTAAATAAAAGAAGCAAAACTAATAAGGGGCCCATGAGGGCAGATATTAAAGTAGTCATCCATGGGGATTTTGTGAACCAACCTTCAAACCATCCTTCATTAGCCTCTCGCTCTTGTTTTTGTTTTTCTAACCTTTCTCTGAGTTTGGCCATAGAGTCTCTAATTGCCACTGAATGGTAAATATAGAAGCAGCGTTCTTCCTTTAGGGCTGAACATAGTCCTCCTTCTTTGAGGAATAATAAATCTAAGCCTCTTCTATTCTGTAAGACCACTTCAGAGAGTGAGGTCAAAGACTCTTCTAACTGACTAACTGACTTTTCTAAAGTCCTAATGTCTACTGTTATTGCTTCCTGCACTCCTTCTAGACCTTATTTCAGTTGTTGGGGTCCAGGTACCAAGGCAGCAGTCCCTGTACCGATTCCAGCTGCTAGTCCCAAACCCATGACTATTGTGAAGGTGAGGGAGATAGGCTCTCTCTTCTTTCTGATATTTCTGAAAACATAAACGTCTAGAACCTCATTATCAGGGTGGTAGTATATCCTAGGGACTAGTTGCATTGCGTTAACACACAAAAACCTTTTGACCGAAAACAGCAGTAGCAACACAGGAAGTCAATTCGGAGCTGCAAGCCCACCAATAATGGTTGCTAGGCCAAAGATATTGGTATTTAGAAGAAGCAGGAATAGTCCAGGTAAGGTTGCAGAGGTGTCTATGAGAAGGAGGTACAACCCCTATACATTTCCCTGATCCTGAAATTTTGGCTAAGGTGATCCTATTCTTAGATTGCCCCCAGGGGCAGAGGCTTGCATCTGAAGTCATAGTAATTGATCCATCTGCTGCTGCTCCTTCATAATAAGGGGGCCTGGCTGCCAAACAGAGCCAACATGAAGTCCCAGCTTTAGGATTTGTAACACTGAGAGCTGTAAAAGCCCCTAACAATAGCACATTTGCATAGTGGGTTCCATGAATGGTCAGGATGGTCCTTTTTGAACAAAAACTCCCAGAACCCAGGAAGCAGTTGGGTGGAGGAATGTTGACCTATCTGTTTTATGATTAGCATGACTTTGAGCACTGAGGGGTTTTCGGAGAGGAAACAAGGTAAGGGGATAACATTTGAAATGTAAATAAAGAAAATATCTAATAAAAAGAGAGAGAGAAAGAAAGAAAGAAAGAAAGAAAGAAAGGAAGGAAGGAAGGAAGGAAGGAAGGAAGGAAGGAAGGAAGGAAGGAAGGAAGGAAGGAAGCAGACTTAGCAAGCAATGGAGAGTAAACCAGCAAGCAGCAACCCTCCATGGCTTCAGCATCTGCTCCTTCCTCCAGGTCTGTGCTCTGATGTCCCTCAATGGTGAACTGTCACCTAAAAGTGTAAGCTGAAACAAACCCTTTCTTCCCCCAAATTGCTTTTGCCATGCTGTTTAATTGCAGCAATAAAAACTGTGACTAAGACATAAGGTAACCCCAGCCTTCCTACTTTTATGGATTCAACTGAAAAACCAAAGTAATTATTTAGGACACAAGGACTTAAGAAACAGTTCCATCAGTGAAGTGCTAGCCTCTCTAGCATAAGAACTACAGTTTGATCTCTAAATCCCCTGCCTCTTGTGGAAGGGCCTGGTGCTGTTTGTATGCTAATTCTGCTCTCTTTGGCAGGGCTGCAGTCAAGGAGTGAGTCACACATACTCAGGTGACTTCTTGTGAACCAATCCCCTAATTAATAAAGGAGACAATCACTGGGTGAGTAGGCAGGAATTCAGGGTTGGATGGAGGAAGAGAGGAAGCAGGAAAGAGTTAGGCCTTTTTTGGAATGGGGACAGCAGAGGGGTAAGATGTAGATGCTAAAGTTTCCTGGTATCATGGCAGATCCACGAGGATTCACCACCAGAGGAATTAGTAAGGCTTACAAGATTAGGTTTTAGTTGTTGTGCCCAGAGATTGAGTTACAATTGTTTCTGAGTTAAGTTTGTGTTGTTTTTCCTTCACTCTACAGCTTGTCTGAGTTTAAGAGAGAAAGGTAAGAAAGCATGGGTTTTCCGTAGGTACATTGCAAAGGCTGTGTGGGATTTAAAGCATGGACCTGGTGAGGTAGCAACTTGCCAGTGGTAACCTAGCAAGCCCGGTGGAGAGACAGTAGAGTTCTGAGTCAGAGTCTCGACAAGACAAAAACAGGTTTACCATTGCCCACCAGGGCAGAGACTTGGCAGCACAACCACAGGAACTTGCCTGTTCACTTTTTTACTATTTCCTGTAACACATGCCAGAAACACAGCTGGTTGATATGGATAGTAATCACAATGCTGGGATGGCAGAGACAGGATGCTTAGAATTCACTATCCAGGTAGCATAAAATAATTTGTAAGGTTGAGGTCCACTGAGAGATAATGTCTCAAAAAAGGTAGACAACTGAAATGGAAACTTATGGTTTCTTTGGAAAATCAGTTGTGTCTGATGGTGTTTTACTGAGGCAAACATGTGAAGGAGTGTTTTTCTGAGGCAAATCTGTGAAGGAGTGTTTTCCTAAAGCAGATACAAATGAAGAGATATTTTGCTGAAGCAGAGAGAGGTAAAAAGATGCTTAGTTAGAGCAAACATGTCAAAGGCTATGTGATATAGGATTCCTCACTAATGACACACATGCATCGGTTCGCCTTGCATTGTTCTGTTGAGCTTCATTTGTCATACTGCAGTAGAGAGAAACACACCAGTAAATCTTCTTGTGAGGTTCCTGCAGCTTCTTGTTGATTCTGAGGACTCAAGTCCAGTGGCAGAGTGATGTCAGCTGAAAAATTGAGTTGGCATTTTGATGGGAATCTCATTGAATCTGTAGAGAGTTTTTGGAAAGATGGCCACTTTTACTATGTATATCCTGCTGATCCATGAGCATGGGAGATCTTTCCAACTTCTGGGACTTCTCCAATTTCTTTCTTCAGAGACTTGAAGTCATACAGATATTTCACTTGCTTGGTTAGAGTCACACCAAGATATTATGTATTATTTGTGACTATTGTGAGGGGTATTGTTTTCCTAATTTCTTGTTCAGCCAATTATTCTTTGAGTAGAGGAAGGCAAAGGATTTGTTTGAGTTAATTTTATATCCAGTCCCTTTGCTGAAGTTATTTATCAGGTTTAGAAGTTTCAGGTGGAATTTTTAGGTTAATTTAAGTGTACTATCATGTCATCTGCAAATAGTGATATTTTGACTTCTTCCTTTCCAATTTGTACCCCTTTGACCTCCTTTTGTTGTCTAATTGCTCTGGTTTGAACTTTGAGTGCTATATTGAATACATAGGGAGAGAATGGACTGCCTTGTCTAGTGCCTAACTTTAGTGAGATTGCTTCAAGTTTCTCTCCATTTAATTTGTGGTTGGCCACTGGTTTGCTGTATATTGTTTTTACTATGTTTAGGATGGGCTTTGAATTCCTGTTCTTTCCAAGACTTTTAACATGAAGGGATGTTGAGTTTTGTCAAATGCTTTCTCAGCATTTAATAAGATGAACATGGCCACCCACCCTTCTCAAAATTTAACCCAGAATTACTCCTGTCTAAAGGAAATACAGGGATAAAGAGTAGAGCAGATACTGAAGGAAAAGCCATCCAGAGAATGCCCCAGCTGGGGTTCCATCTCATATGTAGCCACCAAACCCAGCCACTAATGCTGATGCCAAGAAGTGATTGCTGACAGGAGCCTGATATGAATCTCTTGAGAGGCTCTACCAGAGCCTTACTGATACAGATGCAGATGTTTGCAGCCAACCATTGGACTGAGCACTGGGATTCCAATGGAGGAATTAGGGGAAGGACTGAAGGAGTTGAATGGATTTGCAACCTCACAGAAAGAACAACATCAACCAAGCAGAATCTCCAGAGCTCCCAGGGACTAAACCACCAACCAAAGAGTACACATGAAGGGACCTATGGTTCCAGATCCATATGTAGCAGAGGGTAGCCTTATCTGACATCAATGGGAGGGAAGCCCTGGGTCCTGTGAAGACTTGATGCCCCATTGTAGGGGTATGCTAGTGCAGTGAGGTGGGAGTAGGAGGGTGGATGTGGGAGCACCCTCATAAAAGCAGGTAAGGGGTGGGGTAGGGCATTTTCAGAGGGGAAACCAGGAAGGGAATTACATTTGAAATGCAAATAAAGAAAATAACCAATAAAACATTTTTAAAAAGGCTAAAAATTTAAGCCTACAGACAACATTTCCTCAGGATTTCTCAGCATGATGCCTCTGGCCTTTACATGTAGGACACACAGATATGCATGTACCTGCACACACACACACACACACACACACACAAACACAAACACACACACTGAGACACAAGATTTCTTTCCATGTTCTATTTAGTAAAGACCTTTAATACAATAGCAGAACATGAAGCTACTTTTATATGATCCACACTTACAGTTCAGTTAAAATTTAGTCAAAAGCATACTATTTACTTATTTATCTAAAAGTAGGATATGTTTACTACACACACAGAAGAGCCATTTGAAGTTTTCTGGAGACATAGAACCGATTGAAACATTTTCACAGACAGTTGACATCTCACAACAAATAATCTTAAATTTTCTGGAAATTTGACAAGTTTGGCACAGAAAGCAAGGTAGGAACTACAACATAATCCTGCTTGCAATTAGCAAGGGAAGTCTTGTTATGTCTGATAATTTCGGATTTCAAGCGTCTCAAAACAGTGAGAATCTAGAAGACTTGCAGAGAAATAATTTGGTACCAGCAATTTCTTAGTCCACTATTCCCTTCCTGAGGCTGTGGTCAAGTTAACTTTACTCTCTCACCTCCTACTAACTTCCAGGAAAGCAAAACCACAGCCATTTCTTATCCATCTCAGTATGTATAAGTTAAATTTGCAGTTGTCTACATTTTAAGAATATGTCAGAATGCTTGTCATTTTATTTACTTGCAGACAAGGGCTTAAAAGTAGAATTTATGCAAGAATCAACTGCAAAGCTTTGAAGCAATTTTTTTTTATTAATTTTTTTTTGCAATGCACTTCATAACATGCACTTTTCAGAGTCCCTCTGGCTTTGGTCTTTTGTTTCATTTCTAAATCTGCCTGCCTTACATTTTAATGTTCAGGGGTTCTAGCTTCTGAAAAGTCCCTAGAGACATGAAATATCTTTTGGGTACAGTTGGCAACTCCCACATTTGTTTGTGTCAGCTGTTTCTGTGACTCTGATTGACTCTCACATTCCAAAAAAAAAAAAAAGACTTCAGTAAATCATCTAGCTTCTGTAAAACTCCTGTTGCTTCACTTTGAAAAGCAAAACTGTAAAATATTCAGTCATATCCTAAACCATTCAGGGGGCAGGTATAGGTGAGACCCTTACATGGAGGAATGTATCACACAGGGCCCATGAAGCACAGAGCTTTGGTCCCCAGCCTGGTACTTTGGGAAGCTCAATGCTTACAGTGTTTATTTTCCCATATGCTCCCCAGAAGATGCCAAGTAACAGTTCAAGCATTGCCTTAGCATTTTATTGGTTTTTATATTAATATATAAAGAAGAAGAACAATAGGGCACATAAAAAACAAAACCTTCCAACCTTCCACATCGTGGTGCACACAGAATTGCTGGACAAGAAGGAATCATTTGCTATCTGATTTTACAGAAATGATTCTAGCATTTCCCAGTAGATAGAAGTGGAACTCTGAAGTGCATACATTATTTTCAGCATTGTGGACTCAGCATAGTACTTTAATCATTCATAGCACTGTAGAGCCACATCTCTTAATATTTTGGTTTTATCTTATTTTATTTTATTTCATTTTATTTTATTTTTTAACAAGGTCCCATCAGCCTTCTATGTAGTTGGGATTACAGACCTACATTACCAGGCATAGCCTATGTTTATTTTCCAGATTGGACAAGTTTATAATGAGTTGTTCACTTATTGAGATTTTTAGCACTTTTACTGGTGAATGCAAATCTAAGTCCTGAGATTAAAACCATTAGTATTAAATTTTCCCAAACAGTTTCTCTAAGTATGAGAATTTTTTTTATTGCTTCTGTTAGGATTTTGCCTTTTATATTGTTTTCACAATAAGAACTATATTTGTGATTTATGATTCTAATTTAATTAATTAAATTTGTAAATTCCTTAACTATAATAAGAGCTTTAAAGTTTCTGCCTACCACAGAGAAAATATCTGTATGTGTCCTTTTGTTTCTGACGAACTGAATTTTTTGAAAGCAGGTTATAATTCATGTTCATGAATAGGTTTGTTGGTTTCTAATTGGGGTTATAAACATTGTGTGTTGCGTTTGCAAATTTTTTATTATATTCATATAAACAATTTGGTTTTGCTATTTAGCAAGTGACATGGCCTGCCTCAATTCTAATCCTCATCCATGCATAATAACACCTAAAGTTTCACTCATCTGTTTTCAACTAATACTAGATATATATACAATAATTTAGTAAATATATATAGCTAATCAATCATCACCATAATTTTTTTAAAATATTGCCAACCTCCCATGATATGCCTTTTTCAATAGACTGAGCTGAAGCTAAAAATAAACACTGATTCAGATCCTATCGCCAAATACTGAGTTTTCTAGCAATTTCATTAAATATATTATAAGTATAAAGGCACAGGTCTATATCCTTTCTCTTGACAAGATATTCCCCAAAATCACCGAGGATTTTGTCTCTTTTTAGTAGTCTGTTGTTTTGGTGATTCCTGTTAAATTACATGGATATAACAAAGCTAATAGTTGGTATATTCTTTATTTTTTATTATATATTTTCTTTATTTACATTTCAAACGTTAGCCCCTATCCTGGTTTCCCTTCCCAAAACCCCCCTATCCCCTCTCCCTCCTGCTGCTCACCAACACACCCACTCCTGCATCCTGGTCCTAGCATTCCCCTACACTAGGGAATTGAGCCTTCACAGGACCAAAGGCCTCTTCTCTCATTGATGACCAAGAAGGACATCCTCTGTTACATATGCAGCTGGAGCCATGGGTCACCCGATATGTAATCTTTGGTTTGTAGTTTAGTCCTTATGAGCTCTGGGGTTACTGGTTGGTTTATATTGCTGTTCCTCCTATTGGGCTGCAAACCCCTTCATCTCCTAGGATCCTTTCTCTAGATCCTCCATTGGGGACCCTGTCCTTAGTCCATTGGTTGGCTGAGAGCATCCACCTCTGTATTTGTCAGGCGCTGGCAGAGCCTCTTAGGAGACAACTATTTCAGGATCTTGTCAGCAAGCACTTGTTGGCATCTACAGCATTTGATAGTGTCAGCATTTGGTGACTGTATATGGGAGGATCCCCAGGTGAGGCATTTTTTGATGGCCTTTCATTCAGTCTCTGCTCCACAATTTGTCTCTGTATCTCCTCCCAATGGTATTTTGTTCTCTCTTCTAAGAAGCACCAAAGTATCCACACTTTTTCCTTCTTTCTTCTTGAGTTTCTTGTGGTCTGTGAATTGTATCTTGGGTATTCCAAGATTCTAGGCTAATAGCCACTTATCAGTGAGTATATACCATGTGTGTTCTTTTGTAACTGGGTTATCTCACACAGATGATATTTTCTAGTTCCATCCACTTGCCTAAGAATTTCATATTCATTTTTTAATACCTGACTAGTAGTCCATTATGTATATGTACCATATTTTCTCTATCCATTCCTCTGTTGAGGGACATCTGGGTTCTTTCCAGCTCCTAGCTATTATAAATAAGGCTGCTAGGAACATCGTGGAACAGGTGTCCTTATTACATGTTGGAGCCTCTTCTAGGTATATGCCCAGGAGTGGTGTTGCTGGGTGCTCGGGTAGTAGTACGTTCAATTTTCTGAAGAACCATCAAACTGATTTCCAGAATGGTTGTACCAGACTGCAATCCCATCAGAAATGGTGGAGTTTTAATCTTTCTTCACATCCTCATGAGCATCTGCTGACACCTGAGTTTTTGATTTTTAGCCATTCTGACTGGTGTGAGGTAGAATCTCAGGGTTGTTTTGATTTCCATTTCTGTGATGACAAAGGATGCTGAAAATTTCTTTAGGTACTTCTCCTCCATTCAGTATACCTCAGTTAAGAACTATTTGTTTACCTCTCTACCCCATTTTTAATATGGTTATTTGGGTCTCTGGAGTCTAACTTCTTGAGTTTTTATAGATAATGGATACCAGCCCTCTTTCAGATATAGGGTTTGTAAAGATAATTTTCCCAATCTGTTGGTTGCCTTTTTGTCTTATTGACCGTGTCTTTTGCCTTACAGAAATGTTGCTATTTTATGAGCTCGATTTGTCAGTTCTTGATCTTAGAACATAAGCTATTGGTTTTAAGTTCAGGAAAAGTTGCCCTGTGCCTACATGCTCAAGGATCTTCCTTCTCTTCTATTTGTTTCAGTGTATCCGGTTTTATGTAGAGGTCTTTGATCTACTTGGACTTGAGGTTTGTACAAGGATAAAATAATGGATCAATTTTCTTTTACATGCTAACTGCCAGTTTAACCAGCACCATTTGTTGAAAATACTGTAATTTTTTCACTAAATGGTTTTAGCTCCTTTGTCAAAGATCAAGTGACCATAGGTGTGTGAGTTCATTTCTGGGTCTTGAATTCTATTCCAACCCATAAATAAATAGAAGCAGTAATTAAGTCTCCCAACCAAACAAAGAAAATGCCCAGGACCGGATGAGTTTAGTACAGACTTTTATCATATATTCAAAAAAGACCTAATACCAATACTCATTAAACTATTCCATAAAATAGAAACAGAAGGTACTCTACCAAATTCATTCTATGAAGCCACAATTACTCTGATACCTAAACTACACAATACTCCAACAAAGAAAGAGAACTTCAGACCAATTTCCCTTATGAATATCTATGCAAAAATACTCAATAAAATTCTCACAAACTGAATCCAAGAACACATCAAAATGATCATACATCATGATAAAGTAGGCTTCATCCCAGAGATGCAGGGATGGTTCAATACACAGAAGTCCATCAATGTAACCTACTATATAAACAAATTAAAGAAAAAAAAAAAACAAAAAACAAAACACATGATCATTTCATTAGATGCTGAGAAAGCATTTGACAAAATCTAAAACACCTTCATCATAAAAGTCTTGGAAAGATCAGGAATTCAAGGCCCATACTTAAACATAGTAAAAGCAATGTTCAGCAAACCATTAGCTGATATCAAACTAAATGGAATGAAACTTAAAGCAATCCCACTAAAATCAGGGACTAGACAAAGCTGTCCACCCTCCTCCTATCTATTTAATATAGTATTCTAAGTCCTAGCCAAAGCAACTAGACAAGAACATGAGGTCAAAGGGATACAAATTGGAAAGGAAGAAGTCAAAATGTGACTATTCGCAGGTGATATAATAGTATACTTAAGTGACCCCAAAAACTGTACCAGAGAACTTCTAAGCCTGATAAGCAGCTTCATCAATGTAGCTGGATATAAAATTAACTCAAACAAATCAGTGGCCTTTCTCTACACAAAGGATAAACAGGCTGAGAAAGAAATTAGGGAAACAACACCCTTCACAATAGTCATAAATACTATAAAATACCTTGGTGTGACTCTAACTAACGAAGTGAAAGATCTGTATGTTAAGAACTTTAAGTCTCTGAAGAAAGAAATCAAAGATCTCAGAAGATTGAAAGATCCCCCATGTTTATGGATTGGCAGGATTGATATAGTAAAAATGGACAGCTTGCAGAAAGCCATCTACAGATTTAATGCAATCTCCATCAAAATTTCAACTCAATTCTTCATGTAGTTAGAAAGAGTAACTTGCAAATTCATTTGGAATAACAAAAAACTCAGTATAGCGAAAACTATTCTCAACAATAAAAGAACTTCTGGTGGAATTACTTTCCCTGAACTCAAGCTGTACTACAGAGCAGTTGAGATAAAAACTGCATGGTATTGGTACTGTGACAGGCATGTACAACAATGGAATACAAGCTGGTAGATTCTTGAGTTCTTTTGATGGTTTTTGTTGGCTGGTTAGTTGATTTTCAGTATTCCAGTTCATTGTTTTAAATGTTGTACTTTCAAACAGGTAAGAATAAACCGGTAGTGTTATTAAAGTCTATGGTTACACTACCTTTCTAAAACTACATGGAATTTATATGAAATTTTAATTTAATTCTCCACAATTCTCTAATTATAATGGAAATGATTAAATGGCTTAGAGATATGATTATACATAGTTTGATTAGTAGTTGAAATTTAAGAAGTATAAATAACTCTCAGTCATAGGGAAAATTATAAGGTTTTCATCCTGTGGTTGTTTTGAGCATTAAATTTGGAATCTATTTCAAAAAAGCAGTGCTAATGAGTGCTTCTATTTCTTGAGATAATTTCACTTTGTTTTCTCTCTAATCAATGATATATTTCAATATGCCAATGATATATCTCTAATAAATGTCATATTTCTTATCTAGATGCTAAGATTTTTATAGATTGTCATCCTGTGATTCTTAGAAAGTATAAATATTATGTTCAATAATAAATATTTTCCCTTGCAAACCATGTCAAAAAGTCCCAGCTATTATGCTAACAATTTACTTATAATAGAACTACCTGGGTTTTTTTTTTTAATCAAAAATAAGTTTCCAGACAATTATACATCATATTTACATATATTTATATACTTGTTATGTACATCATGACCTATTGATCAGCAAAACGAGTGAATTTTCACATCCAAAGTCATTTTTTCATTAAAATAACTTTTGAAATCTCAAATATGAATTTTTTAATTCTCCAATCCAAGAAAAATCAAGTATTATCCCATAGAAGCCATTAAAGTCTACAACAAAAACTATTTATTTGTGTGGATAATAAAAAGTAACATGAAGTCACTTGCAGCATTTCACATGTGAGACAATATGCAACATAGGAAATTATTTATTTGTTTATTTGTTTATTTATTTATTTATTTTGGATTTTCGAGACAGGGTTTCTCTGTGTAGCCCTGGCTGTCCTGGAACTCACTCTGTTGTCCAGGCTGGCCTTGAACTCAGAAATCCACCTGCCTCTGCCTCCCAAGTTCTGGGATTAAAGGTGTGTACTGCCCTGTGACTTTTTATAATATAAAACTTACCAATTTTTATATAATTTTTATTTCTTGAAATATCTATTCTTGTTGTATTCAAAATTCGACCAAACCACAATTCTTTGGCAATGCTACCACTGTGTCACAAATTAAAAAAAAAAATTACAAAAGTCTAAATTTAGATAAACATTTATGGGAATTCATGGGAGGAAATAGGGAGATAAAGTGTGGAGCAGAGACTGAAGGAAAAGCCATCCAGAGACTTCCCCACCTGGGGATCCATCCCATATACAGTCACCAAACCCAGACACTATGGTGGATGTCAAGAAGTGCTTGCCGACATGAGCCTGAGATAGCCTGAGAGGCTCTGCCAGAATCTGAGGAATACAGATGCAGATGCTTGCTGCCAACCACTGGGCTGAGCACAGAGTTCCCAATGGGAGAGTTAGAGCAAAGACTAAAGGAGCTGAAGGGTTTTCAACCCCATAGGAAGAACAACAGTATCAACCAACCAGACCCCCCAGAGCTCTCAGGAATTGAACCACCAGCCAGAGTACATATGGAACAACCTATGTCTCCAGCCATGTGTGTAGCAGAGGATGGCCTTGTTGGACATCAATGGGAGGAGAGGCCCTTGGTCCTGTGAATGCTTGATGACCCAGTGTAGGGGAATGCCAGGGCAGGGAGGTGGAAATGGGTGGGTGGGTGAGTAGGAGAGCACCCTCAGAGAAACAAGGGGAGGGAGAAGAGATAGAGGGCTTCTGGTGGGCAAACCAGGAAAGGGGATATTTGAAATGTAAATAAATAAAATATCCAATTTTTAAAAAATCTCATACTATCCAAAAAATGTGTTTTCTACTTTCTGCATACTCAAAATTTTCTCTAGGAGAAAAATACCAATAAAATCAAATATTAACAAAGTCATACTTTACATAATTTGCTTTTCCTCATCTGATTTCATTTGACATACAGACTGAACCTAATGTCTTTCTTCTCCAGTTCAAAAATCACCACAACCAAAAGATTGTACAGTTGAATGGTTTTCTTATATTTATCAGACATTTCCAGGAGTAGATCTTTGTCTTGTGTGAGTCATTTAATGGAAAAACTAAATCATTATCAAATAAATTCTTATTATGGGACCATAGTATTTCCAATAAGATACAGCAAAATGAACTGCTGTTTATGTTCAATTTCTCTCACACTTTCCTCTTCAAATTCCTCCCAGCTGAAAGTGCAATAGAAAACAACTCATAGTGCACAAATCATCCACAATGTCTAATTTGTTCCGTTCTGCCTAGCTGTAACCGTTACTCCACTCTAGGAAATAATTTCTAATGAATTTTCAATCTCAAGTGTTTATTTGACCCTTAAGAAAGATGTGAGTAGTGCCAGGGGAAACACATCAATCATGCTATTAAGGCACAAGTGAGAATGGATACCGTGCTTCTCAGTACAGCTTGGTCCTTTCACTTACACTGCAAGACAAGTGATAAGTTGGAGGAAATAAAAGGAGCACAAAATATTCTTGACAATACTTGCAGAGAATTTAAGATATGAAAAAAAAATTTCTTTGTTTTACTCCAGCTCCTCAAATTACTTCCTGTATTGCCTCCTTCTTTCTCAATAGCTACTCAAGAAGAGCTTATCCATCTCACTTCTGCCAGCACCACTTCTCTCCTGTCTAATGTTCTCCACAGTGCAGAGAATGTAAACTAAAACTGCCTAGAAAAGGTTCCCTTCTTTACAGTTTGCACTTGAATGTAGTTCATCACATCCTTAAAGAAAGAGTATCTTAAATGTTGCTTGGGGATAAGAAAAGACTAAAAGTCATCCATAAACTCATTCTTAGAAGAGTTTCTCAAAAAACTGTGCATTGCCTCCTCTTCCACATTAGTGCTACACATTTTATTCTTCACAAGGACTCATGTACCCAGATTTAGTATCATTACACATGGAGGAAGTGTCAGATCATTTTTGTTTCAGTAACTAAATATCTCAGCCTTAGTAATGTTTAAAGATAAGGCACTTATTTACCTTTTAGGTATAAGAGGCTGAAAGTTCAACAGTATGGTACCATGTCTGGTGAGAGTATCCCTCCTATATCATTTCATGCCTGAAGCAAGTTTTAAGCACTACATGCTAAGACAGAAAACTGGAGGATAGTGGAGACGTGAGTTTTGTGATCTCTAACTAAGCCCCATCTCTTGAAGGTTTTCTTAAAATTGTTCCAATGAGGAAAAAAGCTTTGAATGGATGAATTCTGATAGGATTCACTATGAAATTGACAAATCATTACAGAAAGGGATGGTATGATTGAAATCAATGACAGAATGTTTTAAGAAAAGAGGTTCACAGATCTCATTTGTGTGCAGAAATGGAGAGGAGTAAGAACCATGGTGGCACACGCCTTTAATCCCAGCAACTGAGAGCAAAGGCAAATGGATTTCTGAATTTGAGGTCAGCCTGGTCTACAGAGTGAGTTTCAGGACAGCCAGGGCTACACAGAGAAACCCTGTTTTGGAAAAGAAATCAAAAGAAAAAAAAAGGATATTCCTTGAATATATGATCATAATTGTCATGAGACAGTTAGAAAAGGAAAGAGTTTGTTTCAGATGTTCTGGTGACAGAATCAGCATGACTGGTTTGTAAATTAGATGTTAGGATCTAATAAATGAACAATTCAAGTGCAGCCTTTATTTTTAATTTCAACAACTATGATCACTATTAATTCAGAAAACCTAATTCATGGAAAGACAACTATTCTGCTTCAGTATGGAATGAAATAAACTCTAATAGACCCAAGAAAAATCAGCAGAAGGAGGCATCTAGTTATTTCTTCCAATGTATTACAGAAAATATAACACATTTGAAGGCCAAATGATATAAACATTTTACAAAATACCGTACCTCTGACAACAGAATCTACATCTACGTGAACACACACACAAAGAAACTGTACAAAAAAGAACACAGAACATAAAAAGAGAGTATACAAATAAAACACTATTTATTTAATGTATGAGGAAAACAATATCTTACTACCGCTAAATTAGAGATCAAAAATGTAAATAATAATTTGGGAGCTGGAAAGCATGCACAGCAGTTAAGAGCACTGGCTTCTCTTCAAGACCATTACCCACATGACAACTTGCAATCATTTGTAACTCTAAAATGCCCACTTCTGGTCTCCATGGCCATCAAGTATTAAATGGTACACAGACAGCCATGCTGTCAAAACATTCATACAGGTAATTATTAAATTTTAAGTACAAATAAAAATTTATCATATGGATTCCTAGTGTTATTTTGTATTTAGAATTTCTGCAGCTTAATGCTCATTATAGTATAAATCAATATTACCTGGTACCCTTCCTTATGAGCATTTTCAAATACTTTGTCACAGTAATTTCTTCCCAGAATGTTTGCTTAGCAAGACAACTAGAATAGTACAACAAAAGTCAACTACTTTCTCCTTGGTTTTACCAAGTCCCTAGTGAGTAATTTATATTTCAGTGATCTTCAGTCTAATTGACTCTCAGTTTAATGGGCCCCAAACTACCACATGCAGGATTAATTATGTTAGGGCACTTCTACACCCAACATAATAGATGCTTTGGATGGTTTCATTAAAGTTCCCCGCTTCTCATCCCCTAGTTGTTCAGGAAGCTGGAGAAAAATACATACATGTTGTAAACAGAGAAGGCAGCAAACAGCTACTCACAAACAATTGAAATTACTAGTCTATTTTCATGCATCCATTCACCTTTATTTAATCCCACACCGAACAAATGTTTCAGTGGTCCCAGTATGTTACAAACTAATTAATTATAAGATAATTTTTCTTCTAAAAATTGTAAAATCGAAAAAATCTACTTCTAAGCCAGGAGGTGGTGGCTCATGCTTTTGAACCCAGCACTTGGGAGGCAGAGTCTGGTGGATTTCTGAGTTCAAGGCCAGCCTGGTCTACAGAGTGAGTTCCAGGAGAGCCAGGGCTATACAGAAAAATCCTGTCTCAGAAAAAAAAAAACACAAAATAATAACAATAATAATAATAATAATAAAATAAAAATCTACTTCTCAATATAGGAAATAAATATATATAATTTATATATAATTTTATATATATATATATATATATATATATATATATATATATATATATATACACATATATACACATAAATACACACACACACACACACACACACATATATATAAATACACAGAAACTATGATCTGAATAGGAACATCTACAATAACCATGCTAACATGCAAAGTAGGAAGGAAGTCTACACCTACACAAAGAGAGTCAAGAATTGAAGAAATAGTGTTCCCTGGGCAAAAGCATATTAAGTGATTATCAAATACCAAACAATCAGCCCTGAAAACAAACATGTAATTAATATTATACTCAGATGCTTGTTATTTACTTAGGAATACATACAAACATATAAATAATACATGTTTCTAATATGTAATATAAATATTAATTGTTCTTACATATATGTTGCTACACACATATACATGTGTGTGTAGATAGATGACATAGATTATATAAATATAGGTATATATTATGACACAATGATTAATAAAAAAGATGTGAATTTGAAAAGAAGCAAGAAGGAGTAATGGGAAGGTTTATAGGAAAAAGAAAAGAAATCATTTTTCAAGGGAAAGAAAAAAGAAGGCTCAACTGAGCTTGAAACAACTATAAGATAATTTAGAGATACATGATAGAAAATATGTAGAAAATAAAGTCAAACCACAGTTATGATGGGGCAGAGTGATTGTCACTAGCTCTAGAACCTAGACAAATCTAGAAGATGATCTTAGAATAATGTCGGAAAACAGGCTGCAGAAGGAAGCAGTGATTCTCACCAATATCCCACTGGGTTTCTCCCTACCCAAGCCAGCAAAATAGTGGAGCTAAGCTTAAAGTACAATGAATGCTCCAAGGCAAACAACAGGGGTGAATCGGCCTAGAGAGGAAAAATGGGTGATGGACACCCATCTCAAGTAGTGTGCAAGTGTATAATATTATAATTAAAAGATCATCACTAAGTCATATCACGCAGTTGAATCCTCCACAAAACATTAATAACTCCAAATTCAGATCTTACATACATGCTGGTAGGACTTCTCTGTTCTGGCTTTCCCAGTGATCGCTTCCCAGTAGATAGTAAACAGAGATAGGTCTCCATAAAGTCCCTTGTCTATAGCAACAATATATCAAACAACGAGTAAATACTTCTAAAAAACTAAAGATTTAAAGTTTCAGGAATCAAAAAAATGCATCAAAATTATAAATGTATATAAATATAAATGTTTATTTCCTCTCAATTTCTTGCCACTCATTACTCTTTAAAAAAGTATATAATTACCATGTAGACATGATACATAAAACAAATAAAACTTTAGCAAGAATTTAAGCATCCTTATGCATAGGCAGCCATACTGTAATGAATTTGCATATAGTAATATGTCAGTTCTGATCACAACATAAATTATTAAGGACATATAAATGATTGTGCCATGCTTCTACATCAAGAGCTTCAATCTTATAGGCTGAAAAATCTTTTTGATAACATAACTTTAGTTATTTAGTAAGGGTATATAAAAATGTATAAACAAATTTTAAATAATTAGGCCCAAGAAAGGAAAATATGTAAGTGGCCAAAATATAATTAGAGCTCTGACTGTTGTTATTAAGAAAATGAATTCTAGCTAAATATCTAAGTTGGTATTCTCACTCCAATTAACATAATAGGAATTTTAAACAAATCATAACTACAGAAGGACACCTGAACAGTTTGAAAAACTTAACAGTTCACAAACATTGTGGCCAGCGTATAAATTTGTATCTCTAAATGGATATAAGCTAGAAGAAAGTCTAAAATATATTTAATTTATTAGGATTATGGGCTGTGTCAAGATTACATCAGTTTTAGACCTTTATAAATATTACCATATTGATTGTATAACAAAATCAATATTACCGTATTGATTGTATAACAAAATCATCTATGTGGAAATAATTTAACTTTTATAAAAATAAAAACTTTCTAATGAATAAAATGCATTAAGTCAATTCTTACATTAAAACCCTAAATTTAATTGTGAATTATACACACACACACACACACACACACACACACACATATATATATATATATATATATATATATATATATATATATATATATATATATATTCTATTAAAATAATTACTTCTGCTTAATTTGGAAGACCAAAATTAAGAGTCACTCTTACCAGACCAAGAGCCAAGAGAAAGTGAGAAGAGGGCCCCTGTATGGTTTTGGAGAAAGGTGTGCAGAAGAGAACAGTAATGTCCCTGAACCTGTTCAGTCAGCTGCTGCTTATCCTGTGTTTCATTGCTCACAGAAGAATGAATCACTGTGTTCTCACTTTGTGCTTAGGACTAAGATGCCTGTAGAAATGAGCAGAGCCTGCTCAGTCCCACAACTCTTAGAATGCCGAGAGGCAGACACACAAAGGGATAGAAGCAAGAAGTCCTGCAGAGGTTTGCCTCACAAGGGATGTACAGATGATTTCTCTAGGTTGCCTAGGAAGACAAGACAGAACAGATCACACTGAGATCACGTTGAAATTGAAAGATTAATGAAACCTTGACCATAATTTAAAATGAGCCAGACATGCAAATAGGAGTAGCAGAGGGTCTTATATGATAGGCGTGTATCAGCAATTGCACAGATTAAAAGGTGATCAGAATGGTGCTTGTGGGCCTCAGAGTCAAACTTCTAGAGTCACAATCTAAAAGAGGGGTGTGATGTCTTAAGGATCTTATTTCCAATGATACAGGCTTTTATAAATTATTCACCAATAAATAGCCTTAATGTTTTATTCAAAGAGATCACATTTTATAATAAAAACAGCTTCTTTATACTACCACTGAATGAAATCATTTTTATTCAAAGCATACACAATAGGAGAATTAGAAGACCTCTCCAAACTTAACTATTGTAATATATAGCTTTTAAATTAGACTATATTACAGAGTCTATTGTGTTAAGTATTTATTCATTAAAATAATGGAAGCATTTTAAAATGCTAAACATTGTCAGATGTTGTCTCAAGCCATTCCAGATGGGTAAAGTAATAATTTTATTTGCTTTAAAGAGAAAAATGCAAATACTCTCATTTGATACTCTATGAGACAAAACAGTAATAAAATTCTGAAGTCAGTAAGATTTCAATATATTATCTTAATGATGCTGGTTGTTTTGATTTATAGCTAATGATACAAGTGGCATTTATGTTATTTATAAAAAACCAATAACTATGAAAATGCTGGCATAATTGGTAATATCATCTATAGACTGCCTCCTTTGTGCCAAGCCCAAGAGTAGATGCTTTACATTCTTGTTCATCTAAATCACATTACAATTATTTAAGATAGTTCCTCCTAATACTAAAGGAAAAAATTCTGAGACTTAGAGTTTCTGACCTGCCCAAACTTCTAAGGCATTGTTTATTACAGACAGACTGCACACTCACCACACTCCTTCCACAATCCAACACAATCAAGGATTAGGCACTGCCTCACTAGTCCTTACATTCTAAAGTAATCTATTTCAGGTTTCTTTTAAAAAATACCATAGTGTGTCCAGATGTTGAAAAAAAAACACAAAGCTAAACCAAATTCTCTTATTGGGAAATATTTTGTCTCTCCCTTAACAAATCAATTTTAACTCTGAAGCATGAAAATTAATCAGGTTTGTCATGGTGTGCCTAACTGTGGACTGTTGTTAACTGTTATAAAATTATCAGGACACAGCATTTGGCTTGAAAACCTGATGTGGAAAAAAGCCCAAAGGTTAATTTTTATGGTAAACACAGTGGCATTCCTATTTCTCTTCCTGCATACTGATTCCAGGAGAAGAGTTATAGGGGCTCTTATCACTCCTGTTTGCTTCTCAGGAAAGATGACAAGGTTTTGGTTCCATCACTTGTTTATGAAATAGTCATGGTGATTTCTTCATCTAAATTTTGTATATAAATGTAATTTGGATTGAAGGCAAGTTTTGTTACCACTTAAATTAATGAGATGAATCAGTGGTCTGTTTTCAGTTGCTTTTGTATTTGGGGTCATGGAGAAAACAACCCTTTTCTGTTAATGAACATAAATGTGCTCTCAAATGGAGCTTGTATTTTTATCCTTACAAAGTCAACAGTACTCACAACAATAAATAAAATAAATAAGAACTAAGTGTAAACATTTTGGATTAAAAAACAAATTCTAAAAAAGCTTAATCAAAGAATACAATTTATAGAAATACATTTTTATCTCACCATAGAAACAGTAAAAGCATTACCCTTGAAGACATCATGCATAATTTATTATCAATTCTCTATGAGGAACATGAGACTTTGATTTTAGGAAACAGTCTTGTTCTATAAGAACCCTAGCCTCTAAGTCACAGCAATTCCCCTTACTTTCACCTCAAAAATGATGGCATCGCAGGCATGAGTCAGTAAAAGCAGTTCTTTTTTTTTTTTTTTTTTTTTTTAAGTAAAATTTTCATCTATAAATTGTTTTTTTAAAAAGCAAATATAAAAACCTTAAAAATAAAGATTATCATGATGCAAGAATCTTATCCTTTTTTTTTTTTGCTATACATGAAGACTCAAGATGCTTTTTAAGAAATAATGCAAAAACTCATAAAATGACTATCTTTTGCAAATTATCTTGATTTCTACTACCTGTTTGTTAGTGGATGTATATATTTTAAGTACTCTTAGAATAACAAATAACCGGATTTCAGAAGATAATCAGAAATCTGAACTGAAAGAACATTAAGGCCTGGGCTACAATTTAGAAGCAAAGCCTCGAAAGTGTCTTATGTGTTGGCTGTCCTTTGATTCCCACTTACCCATACATCAGAGTTCATTTCCTGATAGTGCTGTCGGAACCCTCAACTGTTTTATCACATACCCACCACATAAAATGAATGAGTGTCCCAGTATTTGTAAATGTGGTTATTTCAAAGAAAATTTACAGTTGTTTGGATAGGCATATTTTTACAACATAATTAATTTTGTTAATGTTATGAGTACTAGTATTTGTCAGCATGAACATACATATGCTATATGAATGTCCAGTGCCTGCAGAAGCCAGAAAAGAGCCTCAAATCTCCTGGGACTGGAGTTATAAAGAGTTGTAAACTACCATCTGAGTGCTAAGAACTGAACTCTTGGTCTTCTACAACAACAACAAGAAGATGCTCTTAATCATCTATTTCTCTGGCCCTGGATGTATCTCTCTTTCAATTCAAGCCACTTGCTACTGTCTCATGATACTCACTGAAAATCCTCTGACTTTAACTCTTCTTGATTACTTCAATTTGCCACTTTTCTTGGTGTTATCTTTACTTCAATGTATTCTTCAAATCACTCCATGTCCCTGTCTGTTCAAATATTCAGGTCCCCTAACATCACCTTGCACAGTCTGTACAATGCCCTACACTCTTGCCAGCAAATCTGTTGGCATAATTGTAGCTGGCATAATCATAGCTGTGCAACGTTTTCCTCATCTGGTCACTTCTCCCAATACATGGATTGCTTTTGAGGGTAAAGCCTGCTAAGACTGTTCAGGCCTCTATCTAGCTAGATAGGCTATCTTTAGGGTAGAATACAGACCTGTAGGTAATAAATGTTTATGATACAGCCCACCACTACACAGTACAGCAAAAGAAAAAAGAAAAAAACTCACACTGTCAGAGAAGCCCTAACACCCCTTCCCCATCCTCAAGTCCCTTCTGCAACTAACAAAGATCTTAGGAATTTCTGAAAATGTAAACCATCCCCCACATTGGTGGAAGTGAAAACGTTAGTTGCACAAAAGGCAGATGAATAAAAGAGGATGGGATCTAAGGATTTTTCTTTGGATTGGCTCGCCCATCCCTTCTTGAATTTCATTTTAACCCATGGCTCCAAGGCAAAGATAAGTGAGTATCCCTAAAAACCACAAGCCCAGGTAATAGATTCTGAACAACAGTAATGAATTCCGAACACCCTCCAGGGTACATAGGGACCTGATATGTAGGAGAGAAATGAGATTGGTCCATGGGTAATAAAGCAGAGAACCACTATCATCAAGTGGAAAAACCGGGATTACAAAAATAAATTGTTACTGAAAAATCTGAAAGTTCTGGGCAATGAGGCAGAAATTAAAAATAAAGGAACGAAGGGAAAATAACACACATGAAACCAATCTCTAAAAAGTTTTGGAATTAAGGTAATATAAGGTATAGGGTAGTTTTTCTTGTGACATGAGGTAAATAGAAATTATTTTAGAAGAGCCTATGCTTTTACCTATGCAGAGAGAGAGAGAGAGAGAGAGAGAGAGAGAGAGAGAAAAGAGAGAGATTAATCATTTTGAAAATAAACAGCTTAATTGTTTTGTTTTGTTTTTAGTCTTTAATAATAGCTTAGATTGGTCAGAGTTTTCAAAAGGTTAGTAAATTTTCTGATAAGTAAGGATTAATAAATGGTCAGTGTAATAATCATTAGCTCACTTTCTACTGGTACATCAAGGTTCATCTATAAATAAGACTAAGCTTATTCCATATCAGTACAATTCATTATTGTAGGAATTAGCTACCATAGGCTGCATATGCCTTCAAGGCTTGGTGAGTATGACTGGAACATTTAAGGTATGTGAAATTTTAATCAGTGTGGCCTTAAAACAGCACTTACTAAATCAACGATCATTTATTTAATAATTGTTTATTGTCAGGCATTGTTTCTGCTTTAGATTACAATGAAAAGGAAACCAGCTACAGTCAGACTACAGGAAATGTATAGTCACCTTCATCTACTTAGATAATACATATATTAGTTGCAAAGTTATTCACTAACAGTTTCTAATAAAGCACTTTCAGGGGAAAATGATCCATTTTTCACTCCCAGCTTTAGAGGTTTAATTACATTATTGACTAGGCAGAACATCATGGTAACAAGGCGTGGCAGAGCAAAGTATCTTACCTCACTACATCCAAGAATCAAAGAGAAATGGAGTGGAGGGAGCAGAAGACCAGATACATAATTCAAATACATCACCCCAAGACTGCTTCCTCTAATCTGCCCCTATCTCCTAACACATACATTCCCAGTAATGCTATCAAATAATATATACATCAATGGATTAACTCATTCATGAAATCAAAGCCTTTATGAGCCAATCTTCTCCCAAACCTATATCTTTGAACATGGTTATACTGGGAACAGGAATTTTACCAGACAAGCATTTTTGAGAGATAGTTGCAAAATGAAATATAATAAGCTCCTATAGCAGTACCAGGTTAAGTAGCTCAAACAGTGTGAGCATACTTTCTTACAGTTCTGATAGCTAGAAGCCTGAAATCAGTGTATCAGCAGGGCATCCTCTGTCAGAAACGTGCTGATGGAAGCCTCCTATTATAGAATAGAGGCAGGGGGATCTCTGAAGTCTGTTCTTATAAGTATACTAACTTCATCATAAAACCTCCAACATGAATTCATCTAAGCTTCATTATCTCTAGAAGGCTCCATTTTCAAATATCTTCACCTTGGGATTTGATGCTTCAATATGAATCTGGGACAGAATTCAGTCCAAAGTAAAGGATAAAGAGGAAAGAGAGTTAACTTTGATCAGTCTTGCTGTTCTACAGCAGTATTCCAAACTGAAAAGAATAGAATATAAGTGGAAGATATATCAGTGACCCCTGAAGCCTTAGGTAAAATAGTCTCCAAAAAGGGAATGCAAATACAGAGTGAATATAGGAATCCTTAGAAGAACTTTTCTCCTGGAATCGTGTGTGTGTGTGTGTGTGTGTGTGTGTGTGTGTGTGTGTGTGTTGTGTATGTGTCTATGTGTCTGTGTTCTCTTGTACATGCATGAATACAGAACAGACATCTCTATAACGTTGGCTCCTCTACTTCTGTAGCTGTTTACCTTATTTCCCTGTTATTCATTTTAATTAAAATATAATGAACTCAATTTTTTTCACTTTTGTTCTTCTTTATCTTTTGGCCTCTTTATCTTTGAATATTATTGTTTTACACACCCACCCCCCCACACACACACACATACACACACCACATAAATCTATGAACTTTCACTGAATCTGGACCTCACTGTATGACTAGATTGGCTAGATAGAACTACCCTGGGATCCCTTCTGTCTGTCTATAATATACATTATGTTGGGAGATAGCTCCTCACAACCAAGCAACTTTCAGAGCTAAGCCTACAGCAAGTTTATGTCAAATCCCTTTAAAAATTTTGGGCTGTTCTTTTTATATTGTAGAAGGAAGAAGAACAGGCAGTTAAGGATTTTAAAAATGTGTCCTTAAGAAAAGTCAGAAGGTAATTTTTTTTTTCAATAGTGGTGATCATTGTTTATTCCAAAGTTAAAATGAATGCTTGTGTGGGAATGGGTAGTTGGAAGCTCAGCTATGAAAAGGTCATCCAGAGAAAGAGCAGCCTACAGGAACACAACGTCCCGACTCAATTTGTGTGGGATGTTTGTAAGCTTCTGGTTTGGTGATATTAACCATGTTTAAACTCTCAATCAGCTTAACCCAGTCATCTCTGTTGAATGTAGTAAAGTCCTGACTTGATATTTGCTACCATTCTACTGCTGACAACTGTCTGGGTTTGGGTTTTTTTTTTTTTTTTTTTTTTTTTTTTTTTTTTAATTTTTTTTTTTTTTTTTTTTTTTTTTTTTTTTTTTTAGTGAAATTCTTTTTTTTTTTCCTGCCTAATATCTAGTTAATAAGCTCACCCCTTTTTTAACTGAAAGTATTAATACCACAAATTGCTCTCCACTTGTAGTGGCTACTTCTGGTTGTCAACATGACTATATCTGGAATGAACTACAATACAGAATTGGAAGGCTTACTTACCAGTGATCCTAATCTGGAGGCTAGGAGATACAAGTTTCTGACCTAGATCTTAGTATGAAGAACCTGAGGCATAGTTGCTATGAATTCCAGAATATTAAGACAGGGAGATCTATGAGTTCAAGGTCAACTGGGATTAAAGGCCAGGTGGCACACACCTTTAATCTGGACCACACCTTCTGCTGAAGACCTACATAAGGACATTGGAAGAAAGACGATTATTCTCTCTCTCTCTCTTCTTTGCCTGCTTGCCTTGTGGGCAACTGCCAGATCGTTAGACTTCCATTCACAGCTGCTGCTGACCATTGTTGGAAGTTGGACTACAGACTGTAAGGCATCAACAAAATCCATTACTATACAGAGACTACCCATAAATTCCATGACTCTAGAGAACCCTGACTAATACACGACTATATTCTGTAAGAGAGAAAGGCGCTTGCTGCTTCACTGCAAGCTTTTAAAAATATGTCTTTTTTGTGATTTCTTTTCCTTTATCTTATAACTCTTTTCCATTTTTAAAATATGAAACTGACAAGATAGAAGAGAGTTAGCAAAATCAGAAATATTTTTGTCCCACTTTCCTGATCTTTCCTATAGCTATCAGGTAACATTCCAATCTTCTTTTTCCATTCCATATACATTTTACAGTACTTAAATATTATTTGTAAATGTGAATCTGTCAGGATTAACAATGTAAGAAAATGCAAGAAATTGTTTTATGATTTTAGAATTACCCGAGGCAATGCATATGAACACACACACACACACACACACACACACACATATGTATATATATATATATATATATATATATATATATATATATATATATATAAAATGATTGAAATTATTCATATAAACACACATAGAAGAGGTTTATTTAGATACAAGAAAGAGGATTATCTACCTTCTAGGTATCTACTATGTCTAATCAAGTCCATAGGAACTGCTTATGCATTTTTCAATGCTTCTTTATGTTTTCTTATATCTCATGTAGGCAGACATTTCCCAATTCTATCAATCTTTCATGGTGAGAGATGGCTTATTTCACAGATAAATTGTTATTATAACTCACAGCGGAATCCAGAATAATCTAAAACACAGTCATAGGACAATTCCCTGGAGGAAGTAGGGCCAAATCAATCACACTTTGTAGCATTATTCACCTCACCGCGGAAACATTTCTATCAGGTAAAATAAAGGCAAAATGTCAGAGGAAATTGTGAGGAATAAAGTCATTCAGAGGAGGACAATGCAGAACTAAGCAGATATGTAGAAGAGAAGTGTATACTCTGAGTTGACCATATGGTATCCTCAAGGAAATCAAATTAAGAAAAATTGTTTCTCCAGGGAGTCATATATGGTATTATCAGTTATAGCATACTCAAGAATGTCATAAAATAGGTATGCCACAGAACTATTATACAGAAGAAAGACATCATTCTCCCAAGTGACACAAAATATATAAGACCCATCTGAAAGCCCAACAGTCAAGTTTCAAAGAGAAAATATATTCAGGATGTTAAAGGAAGATAGATATAAATCCTGAAGAGAATCCGCTGGAATGACCTTGGTGGCTTTCCACTGATGTTCCCAATACTCCTCGTTGTCAGAAGCCCTGGGATGCAAGATGGTTCTTTCTGATTTTGAATAATTCTCCTACTAATATATTTATTCAGAAGGGAAACAACTTTCCTTTTGTTTTGAGTTCTCAGGGGCATAGAAGCATGTAAGAAATATATAAATATAAATATAAATACAAATATAAATATAAATATAAATATAAATATAAATATAAATATAAATATAAATAAAGGTGGGAGTGAGAAGATAAAATTTTGAAAATCCATGCCTTAAAGGCTTTTCCCTCGTGAATTAAAAAGAAAAGGGTCTGTCAAAATAAGATATGGCAGACATGAGATAAGATGAGAAATGTAAGCTTGGACTAATTTACCAAGGGAGGTTATAAATGGAGCCAAACAGAGGCACAGGGTAGCATTGTCTTGTCAACTTATAGTGTACTAAAATACATTACTAGTCTCATTTCCACACCTTCTCTTTGCTCTCTCAGATTGCATACTAGTCTACACTCTTGCTGTTTGAGTTTGGCAAGGTGATTGGCCTTGTTTAGGTGATAAGACATGAGATGTGCCTATGTATTTAGAAAAAACTTACATTATTCCATGACCATTTAATATTATATCACTCCTGCTAGAATAATTCTTTAGCTCTTCTACTCATGCAAAGATGTGAGAATTTATAGAGCAAATACACACGTATAAAACTTGAAGTAGAGTCATCCCAACTGACCCAAAATACCTCTAAAAATAAATGAATTATTGTTAGGCATTACAAGTTGGTTTGGTATTCAGCATTCCTGGAGGAGAGATACAGTGTGGATATGGTAAAGATCCAATGCAGAAAATCAATTGGGGAACTCACAACAATATTTTTAGAGTTACATCAGTTTCTAAACTAGTATTCTAGATTCCAGGTTAAGGTGGAGAAATGGTCATGTTGGACTGGCCAAAAGTTTTTATAGGTAAAAGAGAGACAAATAATGCCAGAATGTATTTAAAGTGATGATAAAATCCTTAAAGAGTGATATAGAGAGAGGGGACTCCCAGAAAACTCCTCATATATCAAATAAAACATACCCATTAAAAAGAGGAGAGGATATTTTTTATGATTCTATTAAGGAAATAATAGCATAAGATTATTGTGAGGGAAGAATATTAAATAGATGTTATGGAATTTATAAACCAATAATTCTGATGTTATTCATATAACAAGAGAAGCAGTACACCTAAGTATACAGATTTTGACTTCTGATATTCAGTGATGAAAGTTAGGTAAATGGATATAATGTAATTATGGCCCAATAGATTCTACTTGTTGAAGAATTTGACGTGAGATCGAAAAAAACTTTCAGTGAAGGACTAGAAGTTACTCATCAGTAAGAAAAAGGGAATCTAAGCTACTTGTAGAATAAAGTTTAACCTGGAGATAACAAGGAGAAATGGTCATTACAACATCAGAGAACTGGAAGCGAATATCTTCCTCTCTTATAAAAAATATATTTGATGTATAATGTATATGCAATAAAATGCTGTATCAGCAATTGAGATCTGGGTTCTTTTTCACAAAGTAAGAACTGTTGGAACTATTGTTGACATTAAGAAACAGCACATGCATAGTGCCAAGTAAAATATCTCATCCATTTGCCGACATTATATCCCCCAGGGGGAAGCAGTATTGTGCAGATAAGCAGAATAACACAACATGCATTCTTATTGTGTAGGTTTTTAATATTCACTTTTATGTATGCATTGCTATCACTGCATATTTCAATGATTATATGTTTTCAATTGTGTCATGACATTAATTGTATTTTTCATTTTTCTGTTAATAGCTTTTCTGTAGTTTCCAGTTTGAGTGTATTTCAAAAAACACTTGTACAGGCATTCTAGGGATTGCTGTTGGTAAACAGACATAGTTCTTGTAGGATTCTAAAAAGCTGAAACAAAGTAAAAATATGATTAATCACATAATTTCCAAAATGACTATATTATTATATGTTTTAAGTAACAACATATGACAAATTTTTGAACATCCTTACCAATATTTGCTACTTTCCCTATATTATTAGTCATTCAGAAGACTATACATTGTTATGTGATTTGGGTTCTTCTTATTCTGATGTAATTATGAATGTATTGGAGTATCCAAAGTACAGAGCACAAACGCTGTGAATGCTATATGCTTGAGTGAGCTGTGCAAATATTTTGGAAAATTTGATATTAAAAACTTAAGATGCATGGTCATGGAGGATTATCAATCCATCACATTGAGACTTTGGAGAAGGCCTTCAACAGAATGAGTCCTAAAGCTTCTCTCTCTCTCTCTGTCTCTGTCTCTGTCTCTGTCTCTCTCTCTCTCTGTCTCTCTCTCTCTCTCTCTCTCTCTCTCGATCTCTTATATTTTGAATGACACAGTAAAGTCAGTTATAAGAAAATATATAATTTCCATGTGTCTAATAGACTATTCTTAGCATCAGTGCGTTTCTTCAATGAGTGTATATAGACTGTTCATGAAATCACCTTTATCCAATTCATTTCATTTAGCTCAGTCCTGGAAACCTGAGTGTGGTAGCTTCCAGACTGAATAAAGAACAGACCAAAATAATAATAATAAAAAGAAAACATACAAAACAGTCGTATAAAAAAGCAAGGATCAGATGGGCTATGCTTGCTCTGATGGAGCCACCCAACTATACAAGAGCAGAGAACCTCAGCAGAGAACCTTAGCAGAGAATGGCGGTTTAGTTAATTCCACAGTGGAACTGTATAGACTCCGTGTTCTAGTTTCTAGTTTCTGCACACACTGCCAACATTCACACTACAACCATACCTACACACACACTTCGTCATACCTGTGACTCTGACTAGGTCTGGGAGATGGGGAGGGAGTTAGGAAACCTTACCAACTTCTTTGTCCTGGGCACTTAGTCCTTGTCATGGCTACTTCCATGTCTAACAATTCACATTATTCAAGACTTTATCTGCTCTTTATACATGCATGCATTCCTGTCTTCATCAACCCCTACATTTACTAAAAGTTGCTTTTAAGTTTTGAGAACTAATCAAAAGGCAGGAGTTACATAGCATTTCATAGTTTTCCATCTTAAACAATTTAGAGGACATACCAATGTACATCACAACATTTGTATATATTTTGACACAGGTTTTATGCAATTAACATTGAGAAATGGCTTTACAAAAGATTGCAATTAAATAGAGTGACCAAATTAAATGCCAGACTTTCTTAGTACGTGCTGAATTTATTTTAGAGCTTGTGAAAATAACTGTTTTAAAGCTATAAATCCACCTCAGGATTTGCCTAATGTGTTATGATATATGAACTTAAGAATATGTTAAACTCTTTTCTATTTAAAAAAAAACTAGAACATTTTTAAAGCTTTCAAAGGTTTTATATATTTCGGAAATAATAACACTACAGATGGTACTCAACACTCAGGATTAAAGAGAAAGTTGGAGAAACTGCTAAATTGATTTCCAAAGTTTGCACTTCCACAAGCAATGAAAGAGAGTTTCCCCTGACCCACAACTTCCCCAACATGTGCTATCACTTGAGTTCTTAATCTAAGTCATTCTAATTGGTGTGAAGTGGAATCTCAGAGTTGTTTGGATTTGCATTTCTCTCATGAATAAGGACTTCTAACATTTCCTTAAGTGTTTCTTGGGCATTCGAGATTCCTCAGTTGAGAATTATCTGTTTAGCCATGTACCCAATTTTATAATAGGGTTATTTGAGGGTTTTTTTTTTGTGTGTGTGTGTGTGTGTGTGTGTGTGTGTGTGCACGCGCGCGCGTGTGCGTGTGCGTGTGTGTGTGTGTGTGTGTCTAATTTCTTGTGTTCTTTATAAATTTTGGATATTAGCCCTTTATCAGACGTAGGGTTGGTGAATATCCTTTCCCAATCTGTAGGCTCCCATATTTGACCCTATTGACAGTGTCTTTTGCCTTGCAGAAGATTTTCAGTTTCATGAAGTCCCATTTATCAATTGTTGATCTTGGAGCTTGAATCATTGATGTTCTGTTCAGAAAATTGTTTCCTGTATCAATGTATTTAACTCTCTTTCTCACTATTTTATCTATGCAAATTAGTACATCCAGTTTTATGAGGGGTGCTTCAGGAAGACATGTCTGGAGGAACAGGAGAGATGGCCAGAAGGCCAGGGAAATGAATGAAAATCTGCAACTGACCAGTATGGGGAATTAGGTGGCATTTCCAAGGCATGACAGTGATCTGGGATAAGGGAGGCAGCCAAGAATGAATGGGAGTAACCTTAGCTGTGACTCACAGCTCTGGGAATATCGAACCTGAAGAAATCATCTCCTATAGCCACGCTGGAACCTCAGTGGAACTATAAGGACACCAACCCACTCACAAAATTTTCAACCCAGAATTTATCCTGTCTACAAGAAATGCAGTGATGAGGGATGAAACAGAAACTGAGAGAAAGGCCAACCAATAACCGACCCATCCCATGGGCAAGCACCAGTCCCCGACACTATTGATGATACTCCATTATGCTTTCAGACAGGAATCTAACATGGTTGTTCTCTGAGAGGCTCCACCCAGAAGCTGACTCAGATGGATGCACACATGCACAAACAATGGATGGATATGGGGACTCTTATACAAGAGTATGGGGGAGAATTACAGGCCCCAAAGGGGATAGAACTCCATAGGAAGATCAACAGAGTCAACTAACTTAGACCCTTTGGGCTTTCAGAGACTGAACCATCAACCAAAGAGCATATACAAGCTGGATCTAGGCCTCCCCATACATATGTAGCAAATGTACAGCATGGTCTTCATGTGGGTCCTGACAACTGGAGCCTGGACTATCCCAAAAGCTGTTGCTTGTTCTTGGGATAGATTCTTCTATTGTGCTGCCTTGTTTGTCCTCAGTGTGAGAGGACAAACCCTATAGAGAGAGACATGATGTTCAGGGCAAGGGGAAACTAAGGGAGAGTGTTCACTCTCTCAGAAGAGAAGGGGAACAGGGATGGAAGGGAGGATTGTGAAAGGGGGAAAGTGAACAAGTTATAAAGTTAATACATTTTTCAAAAATAAAAAGAGGGAAAAATGAAGAAACTTGAAGGAATTTAAAATAAAAAGCATTTTTTAAATTTATTATTAGAGAATTTCTTCATTTACATTTCAAATGTTATCCCAAAAGTCCCCTATACCCTCCCCCCGCCCTGCTCCCCTACCCTCCCACTCCCACTACTTGGCCCTGGCATTCCCCTGTACTGGGGCATATAAACATTGCTAGACCAAGGGCCCTTCCCCAATAATGGCCAACTAGGCCATCTTCTAATACATATGCAGCTAGAGACATGAGCTCTGGGGGTTCTGATTAGTTCATATTGTTGTTCCATCTATAGGGTTGCAGACCCCTTCTTCTGTCACTTCATGGGACAGGAAAGAGTTGTAGGAAATATGGGACCACCAAGATTTTAGTTTGTTTTGTTTTGTTTGTTTTCAACACAGGGTTTTCCTGTGTAGCCCTGACTGTCCTGGAACTTACTGTGTAGACAACTCTGTCGTCAAACTTACATATCTTCCTACTGCATGTGTAACAGTACAAGGTGAGGATCAAGGTCTGCACACAAAGAGAGTTGAAAGGGAGAAAAGAAGAAAGAAAATGAGGGAAGAAGAGAGAAAAGGAGACTTAAGGTGGAGCAGGGCAGCAGTATAGGGCAAGGCAAGCCTCCTCAAAGAGCTGAGCCTGAAGGGAAGGTGTAGTAATAATTAGAGGTTCAGAACCTGTGGTCCATTCTGGAGGAATTCGATATGAAAACAGCCCAGGTTGCAATTCTTTGTTTTTCTGCATCATAATTTCTTTCTTTTCTTTTTTTTTTTTTTTTAATAGATTAAGAGCTTTGTTACAGAAATGCAAGGGAAAAGGAGAAGGTAGAGAGGGAGGAGAGGAAGAGAAGAAAGAAGACAAAGATAAAAAGAAGAGGGGACATAATTTCTTTTAATGGCCACAGTATGGTCATCAATAAAAGAAAATGTATACTCACATTGACTAGCCCAGTCCTCAATAAAATTGCAAACTGAAAAGAAAAGATGTAGAGATGAATACGGGAAACAATAAAAACAGAAGGCACATGTCTTAATTAGGGTTTTGCTGCTGTGCTCAGACACCATGATGAAGGCAACTCTCACAAGGACATTTATTTGGGGCTTGCTTACAGGTTCAGAGGTTCAGTCCATTATCATCAAGGCAGGAACATAGCAGCATCTAGGCAGGCATAGTGCAAGAGTTGCTGAGAATTCTTCATCTTCATCTGAAGGCCGCTAGCAGAATACTCACCTCTAGGCAGCTAGGGCAAGTCTTATAGCCCACACCCACAGTGATACACCTACACCAACAAGGCCACACCTTCTAATACTACCACTCCCTGGGACAAACATATACAGCACACAAATCTAAATGATTTAACTCATTTCATTTGAAGCAACATACTGAGAAATAATTATTTTAATTTCACCATAATTATTACTAGAACATATTTGATAATATATATCATTTATTAGTTGAAATCAAATTCCTTAACCATTAAATCTATTGAGAATAACATAATGCAATTTTATTTTCTTTTATTTTTTTTTTCTTTCTTTCTTTCTTTTTTTTTTTTTTTTTTCCAGAGCTGAGGACCGAACCCAGGGCCTTGCACTTGCTAGGCAAGCACTGATCTAAATTCCCAACCCCTGGGAATAACATAATACAGCTTAGTTTATATTAATTGCTTATTATGTGGCAGACACTGCATTCCAGAAATTTTCATGTCAGACAATCATAACAATTCCTTTGTTGAAATGCAAAAAAATCACATGATTAAGGAGACTTTAAATTAACTTCAGAGCTGGAAAGAAGAGCAGTGTTTAAGAACACTTCTTGGAGAGGACTCGGGTTCAATTCCTGGCACTTACATGGTGGCTCATAACCATCTAACTCCACTAATAGATGAACTGATGTCATCTTCTGGCCTTCATGAGTATCATCCATGCATGTAGAACACATAAACCCATGCAGGCAAAACATTCCTATAAATAAAACAATAAAATCATTCTTTAAAAATTAATTCATAATTCAACAAGCACAATGTTAGTTGCATATACAGTTTAGATCAGTTGTAGTTACTGTAGTTCATGATGATGGACCATGTGTATCTCCAGTCTCATATTCAATTAATAATAACAATGATCAGGACCGCTTGTCTCTGTGTTATTATAAGTACACTTTTATTTCATTTCACAGTATTCTAATTTAGATTATAAATTATATACTGATGTTACAGTATAATTTTTCAGAATATGCCTATTTCTGTTTAAAAGACTAATTACTGTGTTAGTTTGTGTGTGTGTGTCTGTGTGTGTGTCAGTATGTGTGTTTATGTATCTATGTTTGCCAAATCATTGAAATGATTATATGCAAACTCAAGGACAGAAATTGATGTTATACAATTTTTCTGAGAAATCTGGGTAAAAAAAACTTAAACTAGACAGTACAAAATATATAGTGAATCTGGATTGATAGCAGATTCACTTTGAATAATTTTGACTAATTTTAATCAAGTATATATGAAAGATATTTCAAATAGAATTTAAATTTCTTTTACATAAATCACAGACCAAATTAGCATCTGTATATCAAATGTATAATCATATCAGTAATTTTAGAAGCATTAACTGTTGTGCATTTATGAAACAATAAAATTTATTCTTGTAATTTTGACTCCAGTATCAGGTGAAATGTTGATTATTTTTTTTCTTTTGATAAGTTCTCATACCTGGAGTATTTCAAATATGAGCATGAAAATGATAACTCATAATTCACTATGTGAGCTTATACAAGATTGTATTGTTCATAATTTTGCTAAAGACAAGACATACATAATTAAAATATCTAAATGTATAGCCCAGATTTTATTTCATATGTTATTTGTGTAACATATAATGATAAAAATTAACATTTTTAAGTAATCATAACTGCATGGCTCTTCTTAATCTGCTTCATGTATGATCGTTTCCACTGATGGCTTATATCTATCCGATTGGTCTGAGTCTATCCTTTATTTCCTATCTCAGATGAAAGACAAACCAATTAATTCTCTAAAATAACATGGATAATAACTAGTTATGTCCAGAACCAAATATCAGTGACTTTTAGCCTAAATTAATGGGTCAGATGGAAGCTCCTATTCATATTAGTTTCATGTGAATTCATTAGTGCACACGTGCACACACAGGTGCACATGAGCATACATACACAGAGTATATAAACAAAAGTGGTACAAATACATACACAAATATTTCATTTTAGTCTAAGCTAAAAGGAATCAAATTTTAGAGTAGAATAACCTTTTATATCCTTTCTGGTGGATGCTAATTCTACTCCATCTGTGATCTATTACGGTCCACAACTCATTGCTGTATGATAGCCATCCTCATCAGAGGAATCGCCTCTTCCTCTCAGGACAGCTACAGTAACTTAAGAGTACTAGAGATGGTTCATTTTTATGTGCATATTTTTTGTTTGCATAAATTCCATCATCAATATTGACTCAACTTCTGTTTTCATCTTGGTAATATTTTGCACTCATATATCCATGCAAATATTAGGCATTAGGAAGTTTGAGTCATTTAAAAAGGTCTGTTTTATTAACATGCTGATATATTTACTTGGTAAAGTATTTTTTTCTCTTTTCTATATAAAGAGTACAGATATGACATGGTTTATGGGCTTCTTTGCTGGGATGCTGTCATATTTTAAGAATGATCTTAAAGAATGGCATAGTCCATTACCCAGAAATAAGTCATCCAAAATGACTTGCTGCAAATTGTTATGAAATATTTTTCATGTATAGACTGTGGTTTTGTAACTCTAAAGTGGTAAATTCTATTTCCTTTGGAAAGTTAGTTTCATCAAGTGATGTTTTTTTAGGACATATAGGTGAAAGGATATCTTGCTAAAGCAAACATGTGAGAGCTTGTTATCCTGAAGCAGACACAGTGAAAGGTCACTTGATGAAGGAGTACAAATATAACCACACAGAAAGTAGGAAACAAACATTAAGCTTTGGTTTGGTTTGCTTTGTCTCATTATTCTTCATTAACAACACCTATGTATTGGTTCATCTTACATAGCATTGTTGAGTTCAACTTGTGATAATACCACCATTGAGAGAAACTCATCCAAGAGCTATTTGTGAGGTTTCGGCAGCACCTTGTTGGTTCTACAGCCAGTTGGTAAGCCTGATGGTTTCTTTGGGATTGAACTACAGCTGCCTTGTGTCTCCTTGCTGAAAGGACTGGACTGTAGCTGCTGGTTCGTGCCTATTGTCTGACTGCCCAGAAGACTGGTCTGTAGCTGCTAAGTTGTATTTCTCTGTTTTTGAAAAATTGGAGGTTACAAGACTAAGATACTTGTTTTCTTGGAATTTCTTTACAAGGATTCTGAATTACATTCTGCAAATCCATTTTAGGAGCATTTCTGACAATTAAATCTTGGGTATTTTGTTTGTGGTATTTGTGGATTATTTTGTATTGAGATGCAAGAAATAAATTAAATTTACATATTTTCTTATCAAGTAACTGAATTACATATTGTCACCGTGATACTGTTAAGTTTATTCTGCATTTTAAAAAATGTTATTTTTAAAATTTTTTAATATCATTAAAATGAACATGTGATTTTAATGATTATCTAGCTATAATTTCAAGACCTCATTATTAGGAATTCCAGTTTTATAATTCTTAGTTCTATGTGTTCAGTCAGTCTTGTGAAATTTTCCTATTTTTTTCTAAATTGAATTCTCATAGTTCATTAACTATGAATATATAATTATGATCAGGGCAATAAAATAATGCAGAATTTATCCAGGTGATATATAATGACACCCATTAATAGCTAGTAGGATTTCAATCATATATCTAAATCTACTTTTGACATTCTATTAATTAGTGATTGGTATATTAATGAAAATTTAAATTTTTGTTACAACTTGTTCAATAATATATATGTACCAGTAGAATATAGAAAATAGTAAGAAAAACATTGGAACTAAGTTAGATAGTGTCAAATGCATCTGTAATTATTGTGAAATGGTTGAGTTTTCTTAAGAGAATCATAAATCTGAAATCTTAAGGAAATCATAAAAATTGGTCCTGAACTTTTTGAGAAAACTGATACATACATCATAAACATACAGAAAAGTTTTCTATCTTAGACTCTTATTTCAAAAAAAACATTTACTATGTTAACATTACAACATAAAAAAAAGAAAACAACCCCATACCCATCTGTCCAGGAGACAAAGATAATACAAGTTACTTCTCAAGAAGTAATCTCATGCTCTGATCTGTAATAGGTACTATAAGAGAAGGAGCTATAACCAAAATACAACAAACAATGATGAGCACCAAAGAATGAATTCAGGAACTTCAGAGAACACCTCCCTCCATTGCTGTAAAGAACCACCATAACCAAGGAAACTCTTATAAAGGACAGCATTTAATTGGGCCTGGATTACAGTTTCAGAGGTTCAGTCCATTATCATCAAGGCAGGAAGCATGACAACATCCAAGCGGGCATGGCTCTGGAAACAGAATGTAGAGTTCTACATCCTGATCTGAAGGCTACTATGAGAAGTCTGACACTACTGCACTTGATGGGGCTTCAAAGCTCACCCCCACAGTCATGTACTTTCTCCAAAAAAGTCCACCCCTACTAATAGTGCCACTTTCGATGGCTCAAGCATATTTATAACACCACACATTCCTACAGAGATCCAATCCTTCATGTTCATCCTTACTTAAGTTACATAGCATTCATGGTTATCCATATAATAGCTTGAGTATCAAATACTTACAGTTAACATGTATATACAAGAAGATATACACAGCTGGGCATGGTGGTGCACGCCTTTAATCCAAGCACTTGGGAGGCAGAGGCAGGCAGGTTTCTGAGTTCGAGGCCAGCCTGGTCTACAGAGTGAGTTCCAGGACAGCCAGGGCTACACAGAGAAACCCTGTCTCGAAAAAACTAAACAAACAAACAAACAAGAAGATATACACCATAACTGTCTTTCTGGGTGTGGGTTTCCTCTCTCTGAATGAGGTGGTTTGTTTGTTTGTTTGTTTGTTTGTTTGTTTGTTTTCATTTTTGTTTTTGTTTTTTAGCTCTGTCCATCTGCCTTCAAATTTTAGTACTTTGGCTTTTTGATGGGTAGGTGATATTCAATTGTGTACATGTACTATATTTTCTCTATCCATTCTTCCATTGACAGATATCACAGCTATATTTCCAATTTTTCACTATTATGAATAGAGTAATAATAGACATGGTTGAGCAAGTGTCTCTGCAATAATATGCAGAATCTTGGAAGATAGCTACAAGTAGTGGTATAGCTGGTTCTTAAGTAGAAGTTTCCTAATCTCATACATATATGTGTGTGTGTGTGTGTGTGTGTGTGTGTGTGTGTGTGTGTGTGTGTCTGTGTGTGTGTGTCTGTGTGTGTGTGTCTGTGTCTGTGTCTGTGTGTCTGTGTGTGTGTGTGTCTGTGTGTGTCTGTGTATGTGTCTGTGTGTGATATAATTGAATTCATCAAGTAACAGATGAAACTGACAGAATTGCATATCTCTCATCACCAAATGACTTTCACAATACTGAGAAATAGGATACCTATAATTGAGCTGTTGGCCAGAAGGGACCCAAGGCAATTCCTAAATAACCTATTGCCAAGGCTATTTGTTGCTCTCCACAAACTGATGATAATTTCCTATGATTGATGGTAATACATTTACAGCTAATTGCATACAAAGAAGTTGAGCAGGTGCCTACCTGCCTTTACCCCTATGGACCAATGTTCATGCTACTAGAAGGTATTCTGTACACTACTAAAGAAGAAAGGTAAATTCTAACCCAGCTGTAAACCATTTAATCTATAGTGATGACCTGCTTGCAACATATGGTTGCATAACAGAGATACAAAGCACATGGAATAACCAACCAAGGTCTGATTTAAGTCTCACTCCATGAGATGAAACCCATACCTGATACTGTTTAGGTAGCCAGTAACCTGAGACTAGTAAGACCAGAGACCTAGTGGGAAATGAAACACTAATGTTCTTCTAAAGGAATTTACCAAGAAAATGATACCTTATGACATTCTGTGATACACATCCATCAGAGCCTTGCTCAGCCTTCAGCAGAGACACTTCCTCCTGTAGCAGACAAGAACAAATAACAGAGACCCATAGTTACACCATGTGCACAGAATGAAATATTTTGGAACACTCAAACCTAAATGGGGTATCTCCATCAAATTCCTCACCTTAAGGCTCAAGGAAGCACATGAAAGAGGAGGCAGAAAGAGTATAAGATCAAGAGAGAACGATGTCACCAAAGAAGCATGGCCTTGTAACCACAGTAGGATAGAAGCACATATGAAGTCTCAGAGACTGTGGCAGTATGTACAGAACCCACAGGTATCTGTGTCAAGTATGGTCTCAACACTGACAGAGTGTGTCAACAAATGTCCCCATCACTAACTCTGAAGCAATCAACAATTGATAACCATTCACAAATGAAAAGTTAAGTTTCCCCAACTAAATCTCACTAGGGATAAAAACCACATTTTAGACAAAGCCCCATGATGAGCAGAAGATTGGGCAATGCCATATTTGGAGGTTCTCTGTTTCATTATTTTTTTTCAGAGCATATTTTTAACTTTACACACTTTTATGTTTATATTTTGACACTTATTTTTGTGTATGTCTCTGCATCTATATGCATTTCATGAGTTTTTTCTTTGGCTCTTTTTTCTTCTCTTTGTTTGTCTTGACTTATCTGGATTGGATTGTCAGGCTTTGTTTCGTCTTATGTTATTTAACATTATTACCATTGTTCTCTAGATGCCTCCTTTTTTATTTTTGATTATTTTATTTACATTGAAAATGTTATCCCCCTTCCCAATTTCCTCTCCACAAACCCCCTCTCTCCTCCTCCCTCCTCCACCTCTACGAGGGTGCTCCCCCACCCTCCTACCCATTCCTGCCTCAGCAGCCTATCTTTCCCAATAATCCTGGGTAATCAAGCCTCCTCAGGACCAAGGGACTCTCCTTGGTTTGTCAATTCAGAAAATTTTATTTTCCTGGTGTCCTCCATCTCCTCTGGCTCTTACACCTTTTCTGCCTCTTATTATCTGATCTCGGAGGAAGGGATTTGACTGGAGAAATATCATTGACAGCTCTGTGTTACAAGGTCTCTCTGTCTCTCTCTATCTCTCTGTGTCTCTTTGTCCCTGTCTCTGCCTCTGTGTATGTGTGAGGGGGTGTTGTATCTGACTGTGGGTTTCTACATTTGTTTCTGTCTTCTGCTTGCAGAAATCTCTCAAATGATGCCCAAATAAGGCACAGATCTATGAATATGTAGAATATCGTTAGGACTAGGGGGTTGGAAGTCTTTTTTCTTTCTTTTTTTCTGTTTTTGCGCAGTAGTATTTGGCTTTACCCTGGGTTCCTGCATTGTGTAGTCTCTGGATTTGATCACCAAACAGTGTCAGGTACAGGTTCTATCTCATAAAGAGGGCCTAAGTCAAATCAGACATTGGTTGGTTACTTACACAACTTTGTACCACCACTATCCTAGCATATCTTGCAGGCAGTATATAAATAATACAATAAATAAAACAAATTGTCTATTCTAAAACTAGTACTCCAGGTAATAAGTTGTCACAAACAATAATACAATCTCACAGTTCTAAAGCCAAAGCACAGTATAGGACAAATGGACACTTAGATGCATGGTGGAGACAGCAATCTAAATTTCAAAGAGGATGATAATAAATAACAGAATATTTGACTAATCCATGTGCTGACAATTTAAGAACTGGAGACAGCAGCACAAGGGCATGATATTCTTTCAATGTATACAGAGAGTTTATAATATATCTATGCAGAAGATTACATAATAATAATGGACAGGAGCATATACAAAATGGGTGTAAACATAAATTTCCTCTTACTCTATTAGTAGGAGTAATAATAGGATGACATTCTTACAGTATTATGTACACACAAAGATCATATATATATATATATATATATATATATATATATATATATATATATATCCACAATTAAGAAAGTGAGGAGTCCTTATAGTGCCAGCTGCTTTTAGGCCTAAGGTAAGAAAAGCACAGGAAATTTCTGAAATATGTAGTTCTATGAGGCAAGAAGAAATGATAAAGCAAAACCACACTAAAACATGCAATTGAATCTACAGTTTATGACTGTGATCTACAAGCTAAATGAAAGAGTGCTCAGAACACTCTGAGTAACACAAGAATTTTAGTATTGTACTGTAGTCAAAGTATAATAGATAATTATATTTGTCTCTAGTAATATAAAAATATAGTAACTAGTAATAAGCAATTAGAGGGAGAATGAGATAGATAAATTTCTTCCAAGTCATGTTGAATAATTTTCTTTGTCAAATGATTTAAAGGTCTACATTTTTCTAATCTTTTTTAAATTTAAATTCAGCAAAGGGCTATATTCGACATATATAGATAATTTTCAGTAAAACTGACTAGCTGCACATACGTGAAATATATATATATATATATATATATATATATATATATATATATATATACATACATATAAAATTAGAGTTTATATATACATAGAGTTATATATACGTATAAAATTAGAATTTTCACTAAC
Organism: Mus minutoides; assembly: GCA_902729485.2. Classification (NCBI taxonomy): domain Eukaryota; kingdom Metazoa; phylum Chordata; class Mammalia; order Rodentia; family Muridae; genus Mus; species Mus minutoides. The sequence continues at coordinate 374,319 of LR750334.1, forward strand.
TCTTTTACTTCTTATGTCTAAAACGTATAGACAGATATATACCACATGTTAAGGTAAACGGGTAAGTAAAGGAATTACTCTGCAAGAAGAAATACGACAAACCCTGCCAGTGTTCACAGTGTGTATAAAACGACACTTTCCCTGTAGTCTTTGTAAAGTCCAAAAATTCCAGTCTAATCATAAAATACAAAATAACCAACTGGAAATCTTCACACAAATCAACCTTCTCAAAAATAAAGACATTGAAAAACTGACAGCCAGGTGAACTTACAGAGAGATGACTGGATATGTTAACATTAAACCATAACTGGACATATTTCAAAGTGAAAGCACTGCCAATAATGTACAAAATACAATTAATTAGGATGTATCTGTTTTACACACTTAACCATGATGAAATTTCCATATTAGTAAAAGATTTTATTATCAAATGAAACCATGAATGACATATGGGAACCATATTTCTCTCCACTCTAAACTATAATTTGTTGTAAAATGAACACAGATGCTCCCAAAATGGTTTTTTGGGATAATCTTCATAAATGGTTGATAGAAACAAGGAAGTAGAGGAAATCCAAGTACAAATTAGTGGTCAGAATTTCTTTTTTTAAGGGGAAATATTTTGTTTAATTCAGAATGAATGATAAGAAAAGAAATATTATATTTTGTTAAGGCTAATGAAGAACTGGAGTTATGAGAAATAAAGGGAAATGTATTATCTGAAGATTCATGATAAATTATAAAATGATTGTTGCTGTATGTGTCTCTGTGTGTCCTTTTGTGTCTATGTGCAGCTCTGTGTGTATCCATGTGAATTTCTCTCTCTCTCTCTTCTCTCTCTCTCTGTATGAGTGTGTGTTTATGTGTGCATTCATGTGTTTGTTGTTTGTGTGTGTATGAATGTATGCATGTGTTTGTGTGTGTGTTTTGTGTATACATGCAAATGTGTGCATGCATATGTGTGTGCATGCATGTGTGCATGCATTTGTGTGTGTGCGTGTGTGTGTGTGTGTGTGTGTGTGTGTGTGTGTGTGTGTGTGTGTGTAGTGAGAATTATATCCTCAGGGGCCACAAGAATTTCTCAGATTCCCTGGATTTAGAGTTTCAGATTGTTGTGACCTTCCCAGCATGGACCTAGGAACAGAGCAGTGGGCCTCTGGAAGAAGAGCTTTTAACTAAGTACTATCCCTGCAAATTCAAAAACAAATATTTAAAATTAGACTTTAATTATTTATTCTGAAACCTACTATTCCAGAATTATAAGATGCTTTTATTTCTAATTTATACATAAAACACTCTATATTATTTTGCAAAAATGCTTATTTAAAAAGTATGTTTTCACTATTAGATCAATTAATAGTAATGATAATAAACTGCTGGAAGTAAAAAAAAAAAACTTTCTCCATTATTCCCTATTATTCAAATATTTATGTGAGAACACAAAAGCCTAAAACAATATTTTCATAAAGAAGTTCCTTAACAAAGAATTGTGTACATTAAGAATTGTTACATCTTTGGGGTAACATTTATTCACTTTTGTTTAAAGCAATATAATAAAGAAAATACATGCATAAACTTTTTAAAACCAACTAATATCAATGAAAACATACAGATTTATTGTGCTTCCAAAATATTCCAGATATTGTACTGTTTCTCTAGATCATACCTATAATTCAAGAATACCATTAAATCTAGTAGGAGTTACAACTAGGCGGGAAAGCATCATCTTGTCTTTGTCTCTCAGCAGATACCTAGTATCTTCATAATTACTTCTTCCTTTTGGTCGGAGTCTTAATTGCAAATATTGTTTCCTAGATATGTAATTGAGATTATCCCAGAGTAAAGATATCATGCTTTACATAACAATTTATCACAATGATAAATGAATGTGTACTCAAGTTTCATTTTACCATATGCTTCTCAGTATTAAATAAACTGAAGATGAGAACAAAGTATTCCTGGGCAGCCAAAGGAAATTCATTTTTTTTTTTTTGCTATGTTTTCCAATAGCCCTAAAATACTCCCATATGGGAAGTTTATTTATAGTCCCCACAGAGTTCTATTCTGGGCAGAGCTTTGCATGAATACACCTGAGAAATGCTTGGACTTCCTTGAACTATAATTCACCTCACACATTGTGCATTCATCCAGTAAGTTGTAGCCAAGAACTAATCTGGCTTCCTTCCCACTCACAGTATAAGCTCCATACCTTACACAGAGATGAGCTACATGGAGCTGTAGGGTTTTCTGTTTACATAGCATGCCTATAGTGCATAGAGACAGGTAAAGAAATGTTATCTCTACTTGATATAATACAAATGTGTATGCATCAAACAAGTCTTAATTCATGAATGAATCCTGTATATGACAGAAAATAATCGCAGTATGTAGTCACATGTGAAATAATTTTAGAGGACTTTGAAGGTTGTTATGTCAATAAAATTGGGGGCTAAGAGGATCATCCACCAAAGTGTGAAAACAGTTGTTTTAAAACTATATTATTGCTTAATTTTGTCAGGAGACATTGTCATACATGTATATAATATTTTCTGATTACCCTCTCCTTCTTCACACTCTTTTATCTTCTACCCATACTTACCAAATTCCTCTTTCCCTCTTTTATAGCCCCTCAATCCAGTGATTACACAGATATCTGTGATAAACAAAAAGGTTACAAAACAAACTCAAAATAGTACTTTTATTCCAATGGGTACACATGATGCCATGGCCTGAGCTGTGATGGTACATCACCTGTGTCTAGCTGTTTAACCCTGACACGGTCACTTTCATTACTGAGGAAGAATAGCACTGCATGTTCTTGGCAGAGCTGCTCAGCTAGATGACATTAATGAATAGTGGCACCACATCAGGCTTAGAAAACTAGCCCACAATGAAGTTATTTATGTAACATATTATTCCAGGCTGCAAACCAAGAAGTGATGGCTCTTTAACAGTCAGAGCCAAAAATTAGCACAGCAAGGAGTCTTATTCATAGCAAAGCAATATAGGAAAGTGTTCCACTGCTTTCCAATGGAGTAATTAAAACATTCATAGTCAAGTGGATCCATAGGATATGATGCATACCAAACTGTAGCCACTACCTACAGCCATTTCTAGTAACTATTGTAGCCAGGCACTGAAAAAAAATCATAGCGAAAAGGGATAAACATAACATAAAGCCACATTTCATATTTATTCCTGCAGAGGACCTCTATAGTACTGCAGCTTTTCTTGGAGAATATTTTCTACCTGAAGTGTAGTAATCCATCTAGTGTCCACAGGAAAGTGCTACCTGCAGTTTAGCATGTGTTCATAGAAAATTACTTCAGCTCTTATAGGTCAAAAGATCTATAATTTTAACGTAATGTGTTAAATAAGTCTTTTGTTCATTTAAACTGTATTATTATTATCAAAATAATAAGACATGTAATTTAAAAAGAAAACAGGCATTTTATAATTAAAAGTTGCTTTGCCACACTTTTAATTGCCCCTTTAAATGGCAAAAACCCTCCTTTTAATGTTTTATTCTGTTTTCCAAAGGCTAATCTAATTTCTTCAAATTATATGTGTTTAGCTGTCTCTACTGAGGTAATGATTTTACAAATTATATATTGAGTCACTGTTAGGATAACTGAGAATTTAGTTTTGTATAATAATTTTATTATGGTATTCTTCCATTTACATTCATATAGTATATGCACTTAATATGAGGATGTTTTTCCTAAAATATTTCATTAAAATGAGTCACCTTGGTCATATTCTGTTTCTCACATCCTCTGGCAGAATCCTCCAACCCCACCAGAGGCCAGACCAGCATCCTGAATTCCAGGTAAAAATTTCCTCAACCCTCAATGCCTGCCCAGCATAACCCCAACCCCCACTTTTCCTGGTCATCATATCCTGGCCCACACTTCCAGTGGATGGCTACCCCACCATAGCCCATCTCTCTGAATCCAAAAAGCCAATCCAGCTCCCTGAAAACCAGGGATACTTCTACTAAACCATATGCCAGGCTTACATCTTCAATTCCAGAGGATCTCCATGTACATCACCAGAACCCCAACTCCCAACTTTGGCAGAAACATCCTGCTTGGCCAGAGGCCATCCAGATTATCAGGAGTCCAATCCCCAAATGTGGTAGAGACCCTCTTCTCAATCACAAAGCACTTAAGCCAGAAGACCAGAGAGAAAATGAAAACCAAGGAAGAAAACAACCATCCAGCAAAGGCAAGCCCAAAGATCAGCACCTAGATCTATGATCACTCCAAATCCAGATGCCAAGATTCCAGTGTAAGAACATAATTAACAAGAAGTAGGATACGATGTCACAAGCAGAACCAAGCTACCCCACTACAGCAAACATAACACACCTAAGCACATGAAAACAACCTTAAAATCAACTTTATAGAGCTAATAGAGCTCCTTAAAAAAGAGAGTAATAAATCCATTAAAAAAACGGAGAAAAACGCTGGGCGTTGTGGCGCACGCCTTTAATCCCAGCACTCAGGAGGCAGAAGCAGGCAGATTTCTGAGTTCGAGGCTAGCCTGTTCTACAAAGTGAGTTCCAGGACAGCCAGGGCTACACAGAGAAACCCTGTCTCGAAAAAAAAAAAAAAACAAAAAAAACCTGAGAAAGAATACTGTCAAAATAATAGGAGAAAATAAATAATTCCATTACAGAAAATCAAGAAAGCCAAGAAAAACCAAACAACAAATAGTTGGAAAAAAAACTGTTCAAGATCTGAAGATAGATATAAAAGCAATAAAGAAGACACAGACTAAGGAATTCTGGAGATGGGACATCTAGGTAAATGGACAGGAACTAAAGGCACAGCAACACCAACAGAAATCAAGATATGGAAAAGGGAATCTCAGTATTAATGATACAATAGAAGAAATAGATGCATTTATCAAAGAAAATGGTAAATCTAAAAAAAAGAAAGAAAAAACTGACACAAGATATGCAGGAAATATGGGACACTATGAGAAGACCATACATAAGAATAACAGAAATAGAAGAAGATTCCCTAAAACTTTCTGTCAATGTGACTGCAGATCATTACACACATTTGAATCCATCTGGCTGAAACACAAACATACCCCTAGTGTACAACTTTAAGGTAAAATTTGTTTTTAGAAGGAACAGCCATGTTTGAAAGTGACATCTAATTGAGTGGGATACAAAGTAGTAAATCAGAAAACACAGAATGAGTCAGAGAAAGGATATGACAAAATCAAAAAACAGGCTAAAAAGGGTGACTTACTTAAGAGCAGCACAGGCAAAGTCAGTCAGTTGGGAATCAGACTAGTGAGTGCAGTGCAGTGGAGTGGAAGCACTTGAAACCAGAGAATAAGAAGGAGACAGAAGATTAGAATAAATTGCAGGAGTTAGTTCGAGGCCAAGCAGAGCAATTCAGGCAGAAGCCGAGAGAAGCCAGTTTGTATCAGTCAGCTTAGAGAGTAGTTTCAGACAGAACAGCTGAACCAACCACCCAGAGCTCAGAAAGAGCTAGAAAGGGTGAGTTTATTCAGCGGTAAGCCTCTGAGATGACAATTATATCAAGCGAATAGAATATATATTTACAGTCAACTATACATCTGGCAGAGGACTAGTATTCAAAATATACAACAAACTCAAGAAACTACTCAACAATAAACTAAATAATGCAATTTAAAATGAGGTCAGATCCAGACAGAAAACCCTCAACAAAGGAAGCTCAAATGGCCAAAAGGCACCTAAAGAAACATTTAATATCTTTATCCACCAAGGAAATTCAAATTAAAATAACTCTGAGATTTCATTTTATACCTGACAGAAAGTCTAAGAATAAAAACACAAGTGACAGCTCATGCTGATGTGTGTATGGAGCAAGGAGAATATTCCCCCACTTCTGGCGGGAGTTTGAACTTACACAGCCACTTTTGAAATGAATATGGCAGTTTCTTAGAAGACTGGAAATAAATCTAACTCAAGACACTGCTATACCACTCTTGGGCATATACCTAAGTGATATTCCATCCTACCGCAAGGGCACTTGCTTAACTATGCTTATATCTGCTACATTCAAAGTACCCAGAAACTGAAAACAACTCAGATGTCCCTCAACCAAAGAATCGGTTTAAAAATAAATAAATAAATAATAAATAAGGTACATTTACACAATGGAGTATTACTTGACTTAAAAAAATGATATCATGATATTGGCAGGCAAATTGGTAGAACTAGAAAAAAATCATCATGAATGAGGTAACCCAGACCCAGAAAGACAAACATAATATGTACTCTCTTATAAGTAGATACTAACTGTAAATTGAAGGATAATCATGTTAAAATCTACAGGCCCAGAGCAGCTAAGTAACAAGGAGGGCTTAAAGGGAGATGTAAGAATATCCTTGGGAAAGGAAAATAGAATAGATATCACAGGTGGACTCGGGGCAGGTGAGATAGAAACAGGAGAAATCAGTTAGTGGTTGGGATGGATGAAGAGAACACTGCAATTGGGGAGCATTTCTTGTCAGGTTAATGGGCTGAAAACAGAGTCTACCATAACCATCATTAAAGAAACCAGAGCAACTGTGCCCATCTGATGGGATCAGATGCAGAGTCCCACAGCCAAATATTAGGCAAAGTTTGGGAAGCCCTGAGAAAAGGGAAGGAAGGTTTGGAGGAGCCAGAGAGGTCAACTGTGCCACATTCAAATGACCAGGACTCAAATGGTCTCATAGAGCTCACAGAGCCTGTAAGGATCTGATCTAGATTGGTGTCTTGACCAGTCTTCATAAGAGAGGCTTCCTCTAGCAGCAGATTGGAGCAGATGCTGAGACCCACAGCCAGATATTGTGGAGAGGGGGCATCTAAATTGGAGATCCCCATAGAGTTTCTCCCCGCTGGAGCTCAGTTAATCCCATAAAAGAGGGGAAGGAAAGATTTAAGTAGTCAAAAGAGATGGAGGACACTAGGAGAACAGGGACTACTGAATCAACAAAGCATAACTCTCATGGGTTCACAGAGACTTAAGTGGCAAGCATGGGTCTTCTGTGTATGTTACAGCTGTTAGCTAGGTGTTGTGTGGAATTATTCCTAACAGTGGAAACAGGTGTATCTCTGACTCCTTTGCTGTTCTTGGGACGCCTTTCCTCCTGTTAGGCTGTTTTACCCAGGCTAAATATGAGGGCGTTTGTCTTGTCTTATTTTATTATGCTTTGTTGTGTTTGGTTATTGTCCCTTGGAGGCCTGCTCTTTTGTTAAGGGAGATGTGTGGTGGATCTAGTGGAGCAGGGTGTATCAGGGCAAGAGGAAGACAAGAGGAAGGGGAAACTGCTTAGAATGTATTGTATGAGAGAAGAATTGTTTTCAATATAAAAAGGTTTTCCTTTAACATAGAGTCACCTTATATTCCATCTAATCCCTATTTTACAGGTTGTTTTCCTCACTGGCTTGTTTTAAACACTGCAGTAGTAGAATTAAATACAATAAATTCTCAGTCGTCTCATGTTTAAAGAAATCTAATAATGTCAACAAAAACAGGAAGCAAAGAGATGCAAGTATTTATTTACTACCACTGAATGCAGGACAGAAATACCAGATTTCATTACAAATATTACTTTTGTAATCCTCATCAAAGAGTAAGTTAGTAACACTTTGTCATTAAGAAAATAATTTTAGGAATGGATACAGAAAATGTGGTACATCTACACAATGGAGTACTATTCTGAGAGAGAGAGACCTGAGTAGTTTATTTTATAAAGTATTGAACTGGCATTGTTTTGATATGTATATATTAGTACTTAACATGTATTATTAAGCTTAAATAGTGTCTCTTACATAAGGATAAAATACCCAGACTTGTTAAAATTATATATTAAAATAGTATGCCATTCTTGAAATAAACTTTTAGAACAAATTAGAAGTCATAATAAATTATGACTTCTATTAAATATTCTAAATATTATCCTATTTAGAAACACAAGTACTGATTCATACACAGACTCCTGTAACAGCCTGAGCACCGTAGTTGAGGAATCAGAGCTGTATGAAAAGAAGCACAAATAACAAGGAATCCATTCAAACCTCTTGTTTTGTGAGCTGTTCATATTTTACTAGAATAATTTTGTTTAGTATAATGTTACTAACCTTTTTTCATCAAATGAAGATATATCTAATAGCATTCCAAAAGGATGTAATGGGATCCTGTAGCCTTTATTTTTTATTCATTGTATTTCATCTTCAGCTGTATCCAGCAGTGTGTCACTATTTTTTCCATTTCTTTATTTTTTTTTTAAATTTTTACTGGTCATTGCATTTGTTTACATCTCAAATGTTATCTCACTTCCCATTTATCTTCTCCACCAGCCCTCCATCCCATGATATCCCACTTCCCGGTTACCAACCCCATCCCCCTTGCCTGTATGAGGGTGCTCATCCACACCCACACTCTCCCATCCCATTGATCCAGCATCCCCCTACACTGGGACATCAAACCCCACCAGGACCAAGAGCCTCTCCTCCCATTGCTGTCAGGCTGGCCATCCTCTGCTACATATGTATCTGGACTTTTATAAGGTCCAGATTTGAAATTTTAATCCTGGGAAACCATTTTCACTTTGTCCTGACTTGAATTTGTAACTAGTATATTTTTGGGAAAAGGGTACATTTTTTGCAGATGTGACCATATTGGGAATCTTGGGATGTGAAAATTATCCAGTGTACTCAAAATACAATTCTTGTCTCATTATTAGACACATACATACATGTGTACATGCACACGGGGGGGGGGGGAGAGAGAAAGAGATTACACAAGAGAAGTCAAGATGAATGTAGGTAGAGAGATTTGAACATGTTGTCTTTGGTGATTGGGTGATATGGCTGCAAACCAATGAATTACCAATATCTATGAATTATAAGAAAATGATATTTTCAATTCCATATCTCCCAGCAAGAGAGAGTAAATCTCTATTTGATCTGACACATAGCCTCAAAAATTTAAACCAAATACAATTTCTCTTGCGTTAAATGACACAACCATATTTAACTAATACATCATGCTCCAGGCTGTATACTTCCAACAGAGTAAATAAAGCTTCAGATAAATTAACAACAAAAATAATGCTTATAATGTTATAACAAAAGAAACAGAAATTTCAAAGCCTATTTGCATGTCACTAATTCAATTAATCAGCACTTTTCAAGGAGGGTGATACTATAGAGACAATAAAAGAACATGTGCTAAATGCTTCTCTGTGCTCCACTGAGTGCACATATGAAAACTGTAGCTGAAGTTATTTGCTCATTTGAAAACTCAGCATATCACACATTTGATCATATCCTGTTAAACTATCAATTGCTACACTATCATGGTATATAATGTAGTATGATTCAAGAAGTCTAAGTTTAAATGTCAAAGAATTGAATTACCATAGAGGCTTTTTTATTCAATAGTTATGGTATTTTGAAAACATTATTCATGTTTTAATTTCTTCATTTATCTCTCTCTCTCTCTCTCTCACACACACACACACACACAACTCATAAAAGATCTCTAGTTTATAGTGTGATTTATGCAAGAACATTTCACTAGGCATAATGTTAAATAATGTTAGTAATATTGATGGTATCTTATTAAAGGCATATTTACCAGCCATGTTTTAAATACTAAAGATAAAAAGCATCAAGTTATATTTTGTCTACATCAAATATAACTGATTATTTCATACTTATTAGGTTGTTACCAGTTTTTAGACCAGAATAAATGAATGAATGAATGAATGAATGAATGAATGAACAAATGAGTGACATTTTGCATAAAGTGTGCTATGAAATTGTCCATGAATATACACTTACAAATGGTGATCATGAACACAAAAAGGGTTAATGGATTTCCAGCAATGAACTATGGACAGCCATGTCTTGGTTCCCAACAGAGGGCTCCATCCCTAAAGCTTCATTTTCCTTACTTTGGAACCATATCATTCACAATTTAAAAGGCTTAATAAGAGAGGGGAAGGAAAATTGAAAAGAGAAAAAAGAAGAAAGGTGAGGAATATGGAAATGGAGAAAAGAATTAGTGATGGGATCAAAAAAATAGAGGAAAGAAAATACGAAAAGACATGGAACTGTGTGACCTCTGCTGACTGCATCCTGATTTCATTCTTTGTGCCTGAGCTCCAGATGTGCAAACTACTGCAAGTTCACATAGGTATGTAATCACTCTACACAATCAAAAAATCATGTTCTAGTCATTTCCTCAATTTGAAATTATGGAGTAAGTAGTAGATTTTATTGGTTTTACTTAAATCCTTTTATCTGTAAAGTGGTGTGAATGTGGATTCAAAATTAAGGAAAGGTACATGTTTGAATTTAAGTGAAACGAATTCACTTAGAAATTGGTGCCAAATGTGATGCCTGAAAAGAGACATTTCCAGAAGAACAAAGAAACCACTCACCTGAAATGATGCTGGAAAAGCAAATAAAATGAAAACAAAAGTGTTAATTGGATTTTTCATCATAGGACACCTTATTGATCTCCATGGTAGCAGTTGAGAGGCAAGATGCAACATGTGGAAGAATAAACAAAAAGTAGAGGAAAAAAGACAAAATTAGAAACATTTCAAAAGAGAAATAGAATAAAGATGACATAGACAAAGGGTGTCAATATGTGATTTCTAGTTAATTATTGTTTGTCAACTGCATGCATGTATATCATTGTATTATTCCCCATAATCTTCCCAAAATTCCCTCTCTCGATTTTATTCCTTTTTATCTACTATCTATCTATGTATCTATGTATCTATGTATCTATGTATCTATGTATCTATCTATCTATCTATCTATCTATCTAGCTATCTATGTATCTATCTATCTATCTATCTATCTATCTATCTATCTATCTATGACTCACTACGTACAATTATCACTGTGTAGGTTTTGAATTTCTAAAAAACTATTTTTAATAAGTGTGCTAAAATGCTTCTAGTCCACAATTCAAATGTAGGCAGGGGGACGATGGTAAAAAAGACAAGGAATTATAGGTCTTACTAGAAGTAGTATCTTGGGGGCAATTATAATCTCAGGCAAGACACCAACAGTTCAGTTCAGTAGTGTCAATATATCAAACAAAATCACTAGCAATGGCACAATCTAATAGAAATAGCCAGTCTTACACAGAATTGGCACGAGTCAACAAGAGGGACCAAGACCAACAGAGATGCCAAGAAAAGTTCTCTAGCATGACTTTCTCAGTGAAGTAAAGATCAGCAAAGACAAAGACAGAAGACACAATATCAACAAAACATTACAAAGATATGTGAATATGCCCTCACTGTCCATTGAGTTCTATTTAAACTCTCTCCAAATATCACTTGTCCTCACACAGATTTTGCCTCAGCAAAACATGTGAGTCTGTCTTAGCAAAACATCTCCTGAGTTTGTATCAGCTGACATATCCAAAATCTCCCTGCTCAGTGCTGCCCATATTTACATGGATTGATGGTTGGGCCATCCACAGAAGCATGGCAAGCCTATCAGTGGCCAAAACATTAAAAAATAAAAATGTTGGAGACATCCCCCACCCCATTGAGCTCAAGATGTCTAGGACCCGAGATGACAAGGAAGAAAAACGTCCTGGGGGTACTGTGTTTCAGACCACAAGGCTATGGCTTCTTTTTTGGGTTTTTTGTTTGTTTGTTTGTTTGTTTGTTTTGGTTTTTTTTTTTGGTTTTTCGAGACATGGTTTCTCTGTGTAGCCCTGGCTGTCCTGGAACTCACTCTGTAGACCAGGCTGGCCTCGAACTCAGAAATCTGCCTGCCTCTGCCTCCCGAGTGCTGGGATTAAAGGCGTGCACCACCATGCCCTGCTCAAGGCTGTGGCTTCTTATGGGCTTCAGTATGAATACTGAGAGGCCCCAAGGCCTGCTTCTTTGGCTAAAGCACCTCGTGATGTCATTTCTGCAATTATTCTTAGGACTTATCATTCTCCTTATCTATTTACTATTCCTCCTCTTTCTTCTTTCCTTGATTAAACTAGTATTTGTTGACCTGGCAAGACATAGTAGAAACCCATTTGATATCCAGGAACTACATGTTACCAATAATATTAAAGTGAAGGCTGTTCATGAATTCAAGAGCAATGTATGCTACAGTCCCTCACTCAAGGTGCAAATGAAAGTAACCTAGAGCCATGGGCAGAGATGAGTAAATCTGCAGCTGTTCCTCCCAGTTTTAGTCTCAATAATAAACTGTTCTGACTAATTAAAACAGGACATTTTTATTATAAAGCTGAGGATGGAGTAATATACAGATATTTCCCAGAAAGTCAGCAATGGGTTTCTTGGGTTTAGCGATAATAGTGGCAGCCCCCTAGGAATTCTCCATACAGGTTAGATGAGGATGTTTTTGTATACAGACAAATGAGATCTAAAAGTTACAAAGACTACTGGGTTACCCATATGATCTTAGGTTTGCCTTTTACAAACCATACTGTCTCACATATGTCTGGAAAATACTGACTTTGTAACCACAATATTGCTGCCATTGACCTCACCGAAGACTGGTGGTAGGGAGATAGAAAAAGAAAAAGAAAAAAAAAAAAACTGTGTTTGCTGTAAAACTTTTATGTTTCAGATTGTATAGTTCCCTTTCTTTCTATTCTAAATTTGTACTTCTCTGTATCACAAGAAAAGAAAGAAAGAAAGAAAGAAAGAAAGAAAGAAAGAAAGAAAGAAAGAAAGAAAGAAAGAAAGAAAGGAAGGAAGGAAGGAAGAAAGGTCCTCATTGATCATCTTTCCTTTTCAAACAATTCCTTGGTAAGGGTAAGTAGAGCCTAGAAATTGTTACCTCCATGATCCATGAATGTGAGAGATTTATTTGACTTGTGTTAGATGCTGTGAGTTTGCAAGTTTGGTACCCATGTCGAGTTCTGAAGTCCAAATTTTACAGCACTCCTCCTCATCCTTCTGCTCTTATATACTCTGTCTGCCTGTTCCTCCATGATTTTCCCTGAGCCTTGAAGAGGGGTTGATAATTTATTACATTTGGTGCTGAGCATCAGTTCTTTAATTCTCTGAGATTTATTCAATTATGCATCTCATCACTGTCTGCTGTCCACAGTGAAAAGACACTTTTTCTGAAAAAAATTGAGGGTAGCCCAAATATGTGTGTATAAACATATAGAAGCATGGAGGATGGGATAGGGGATTTCTGGAGTAGAAACTGGGACAGGAGATAATATTTGAAGTATAAATAAATAAAATAGCCAATAAATATAGAAATATACTATTGAAATAGAGAAAAAAAAAGGAGGCAGATTGACAACATAAGCTTTTTTATAAAATAACAATAGCAGGTACTACTGTAAGGCTTATGACCTTAGCCATGAAATTTTGATCAGGATTATAGTACCAGGGATGAACAAACTTTACATACATTCAGAAAATGGGTAATTGGGGTTATAGTGCTGCAAAGAGACACCATGACCAAAGCAATTCTTATAAAGAAACCTATTTATTTTGAGCTGACTTACACTTTAGAGTTTTAATCAGTTAATACTATTGTGGAAGGCATGGCACTGTGAAGGCAGACATAGTAATGGAGAAAGAACCAAGAGTTCTACCTCTGGATTTGTAGCCAACAAGAAGAAAGAAAATGACATAGATCATGGACTAAGTACTTGAATCCACAAAACCCACTCTGAGAAATACTTATTTCAACAAGACTATTCTTCCTAATAGTGCCACTTCCTATGAGTCTATGGGGGTCATTTTCATTCAAACCAATACATCCCAATCCCTGACCCCCATAAGCTTTTAGTGATATTATAGTGCAAAAATGCATTCAGTCCAAACTTAAAAGTGTTCATTCAGAGTCTATCACAGTCAGTTCACATGGTTTAAATGTCCCAAGTTCAAAGTCTGTGCTGAGAATTATGCAATCTCTTAAATGTAACCCCCTGTAAAATCAAAATGAAAACACAGATTCCATATATCTAACATGTAATGTTACAGAGTATATGTTACCATTCCAAAAGGGAAGAAAGGGAGTTTAAAAAAAAAAAAGATCTTGGACCAAATAAGACTGAAAATCTGCTAGGCCAATTTCAAACTCTGCATCTCCAGCTGATGTCAGTGTGCTCTGCAGATCTCCAACTTTTTCAGCTTTGTTGACTGCAACACACTTCTATCTCTTGGGAAGTTTCTACTCCCTGTTATCATCTCTTCTTGAGCAGTATCCTGTGAATCTTCCATCTGTGACATATATATATCTGGCCTCAGTAGCTCTCCTTAGTTGTGGAGGGATATTCTATAGCTCCATTCTTGTTCACTTGACTCTAAAGTCAGAACCAGAACCAGGTGACCAAAGTTTCCAAGTTCTGCTTGCTGAGCCTGCAACATGGCCTCTTGCTCAATTAAATTTTTACCAGATTTCTATTTTTGATGTTTTCCTCCACTGCTTAAGCTTGGCTGTCTTGGTGCTTGAATTGAAGATCAGGCTAGCCTAGAGCTCAAAGAGCTTCCTGCCTCTACTTCCAGAATACTGTAATTAAAGGCATGCACCACCCCTCCTAATCTTAAACTTCCTTTTCACAGTTGGAAGCTTAGCTGAGTAGGGCCTTACCCTAAAGTCCCTACTCTTCCCCCCCCCCCTTTTTTTTAGGATCCAGTTTTTTATAAAACTTTTCCCTAGTGTTTGACTTTGCCTCAAACTGAACATTTTGTATTTTTTCCTAGTTCAGCTTGCTCCTATTCATCATAGATCTTATAAGTTTGTCCACTAATAACCAAGCAACACAGTCAACACTAGGCTTTCTATAAATCTCATCCAAAGCTATTAATGCATGACTCTTCATATAGCCTCAGGCAAACTTTTTGGACAGATAAAAATCAGCTACATTTGAAAACAGCCACATTCTTTGACAAAATATCACAAGAATTGTCACTTGGCCACACACTAATATTTATTGTTCTCTGAAACCTCTTGATCCAGGCCTCCAACCTACCATCAGCATGACTGTTTTTGATTTTCCTACAAATATGGCCCATTAAGCAACACTTAAAACACTCAAATTTTGCTTTCCTAATCCAAGTCCCAAAGTCAACTTTCTTCTAAATAAAAACATAGTCAGACTTACCAGGCCAATATATCAGTCCCTACCAACTTCTCTCTTTTGTGGGGTTTTTATCGCTGAGAACAGACACCATGATCATGGCAACTTTTTATCATTATTATTTATTATTATTATTAATTGTTATTATTTAATCTTTTTGTAAGGTCCTTATCCCCCTACCAGTCCACCTTACAACTGTTATTCACCCCATTCCTCCTCCCCCTTCTCCAAGAGAATGTCCCCAGCCCACCAAACCTCCCTACTCCCTGGGTCCTCAAACCTCTCAAGAGTTAGGTGTATCTTCTCTCACTGAGGCCAGATCAGACAGTCCTCTGCTGTATATGTGTCAGGGGCCTCATATCAGCTAGTGAATGCTGCCTGCTTGGTGGTTCATTGTCTGAGAGACCTTGGGGGTCAGGTTAGTTGAGACTGCTGGTGTTTCTATGGGGTCACCCTCCTCCTCACCTTCTCCCATCTTTTCCCTAATTCAACCAAAGGGGTCCCAGCTTCTGTCCATTGGTTGAGTGTCAGTATTTGCATCTGATTCTTTCAGCTACTTTTTGGGTCTCATGACACCATAACCATTTCAACTCTTATAAAGAAAAGCTGGCTGACATTTCAGAGGTTTAGTCCATAGTCATCATGAAAAAAAGCATGGTGGCATGCAGGCAGACATGGTATTGAGAAGGAACCAAGAGTTCTATTACTGGATTGGAAAGCATCAGGAAGAGATGGGGACTCTGGGACTGGCTTGATCACTTAAAATCCTCAAAGACCAACCCTAGTGACACACTTTCTCCAAGAAACTCACACCTCCTAATAGTGCCACTCCCTATGATACTAAGGGAGACATTTTCATTCAAACCACCATAGTTACTACATAACTCATGGAGCAGTTTTAGAAATGAGTACATGTTGCCTGGCAAGTCAGCATTGTACTATGCAGGGTATATTGATGTCACAACCAACCCCAGAAGTTAAATAGCACCTTCTGACACTATGAAACCTAACCAGCAGAGAAAAAGATTTGGAGTCACTTTGACCTTGATTTCTCTATGTTCAGCAATCAAACTGTGTGGAATCTCTACCAATAAAGATTAAATATGTGTTCCTAGTAGGTAGCCAAGACCAGTGATGATATCCTGTCTTTTTTAGAACGCTGAGAATAATCTGACCAGTAACTTCTATGAAGATCTCCTATGCTTTGCACTGAGACTTTAATGACTCTTTTCTTCTTGGAACGGCATTTTATATTCATGCAGGGGGGCATTTGTTCAGACTAAACTAAAGGAAATGTATATAAAAAAGCCATGTGGGAGCCTACAGTTTTACAAAACACTGAAAATATTATTTGAAATGTACTGATATTAAATACATGTTATATGAAAGAAGAGGAAGGAATCCTGGGTTTAAATAATTAAGTGGAGATGGGGGTGAAGAGAACAGGGTAATGGATAGATTAACCAAAACTAAAGCTGCATAAAAAATTTAATTTAAGGAAACTCAGTTAATAAAGGAGCTCAAAAATGTAACTTTTAAAAGTGATTTTAGATAAAGTATGCCAATAAAAATATGAAGAAATTGTGGTTTGAGAAAAATAAAGTATGGGTACGAAAATCCTTGAAAAGATTATAAGAATTAAGGCTTTTCCAAATAAAAAATTGAAGAGAAAGTAAAGATGACAAGACAATGCTTGTATAGAAAACGATTCAATAATATATATGGAATATATATGTGAAGAAAAAAGCAGATTTCAGTCAGAGCTGAACAGTGACAAGCTTTAGTGCCTCAATGGATTTCAGGACTTAATCTTATCAAATCATATTGTAGGGGACCAAATAGAGTTAAGAATAAGGTATCCGGGAACACATGGATTTGATAAAGAAGGTAGTTAGGGTGTGGTCTTAGGCACGTGAGATCAAGGCAACTTTAAGAAACAGGTTGTTGAAAGACAGAAACTCAACAATAAAGCAACAGAAATGATAGATTTGTTATGGTGAGTTAATCACTGATAGTAAAGGAGGCACAAATTGAGGGTGAAATTATGAGAAGGGAAGGAAAGTATTTAGTGAATGAGCCAAGATGGTACAGGGTCTAGATGTGCAGTGACAGTAGTTTATCCCATTAGAATGGGTTATTAAGAAGATACAGTTTTTAAATAGGTCAAGAGGAGATACATGTATACATGATTGAGACTTGTCAGGTAGTCTAAAACTTTTAGATAACACACATGCAGACACCTACATATAATCAATACAATGAATATTATGAAATTCATTTTTAATTCAGGAATATAATTTTCTGAAAAGGGAGAGAATGTTTGATAAAATTTCTTCTGTATTCTTAATAAAAAACAATATGACAAGGAATTTTTAGAAGACTACCTATATGTCGATAAGCAATTTGATCTAAAATAAATTCCTTGATGATAATGACTATTTTATAATTATCTATGATCCAAGCAACTGACAAAGTTTGGGAATGGAGATCCTGAATTTGTTGACTATGTTATTATTAAGTAAGAACTTCAATTATATGAGGATATCTTTTAATAATAACTGAATCCAGAGATAATTTATGAGATTCTAAATTAGCCACTACAGAACAAGTCAAAATGTATTATGCTGTAATGTGTCATGTGGAACTTAAATAGTATCTTACCTATCAGGCATCACACAGTTTGGACCTTAATGTCTAGCACAGTTTAAATTGTCTAAACTAAGTTTGGATTAGAATTGTGATTTTATGTTCTTATATATTGAATAGCAAATAATTATTAACCATATTTAGGAGAAAACCTAAATGATCCGACACTGTCTAACCCTGGAAATTTGCTCAGACCATCTGTGGTCATGGTTCATTAATGATGTGCTACACCAGGCTGGTGAATAAATAATCATTCTCCTTCCCCTTCATTGCTTCTTCTGCTCATGGAGGCCATTAGCAGATAAGAGTGACATTAATGCACATTTTGTATAATAAAGACTCCATGGATATAAGAATCTAATATTCGTTGTCAAGGACCCATGAGAACAGTAGGAGGGGGTTGAAGACTAGATAAAAAGGTAAAAATAGCAAAATTCAATACAACTTTAAATGAAGTGAACTATAAAGTGAGTGAAATAACAGTTATATGCAACACTAGAAGACTGATTATAATTAAATACAATACATATGTGTATAACAAATATATAGATAAATAATATACAGATAAATTTTGTGAATATAGTGTATATACATAGGTACACACACACACACATACAAACACACACACACACACACACACACACACACACACACACACACACACACACACACACTGCTAGGAGTCTCACAAAAAACACCAAGCTAACATCCATAGCATATACACAGAGGATCTGTACAGATGCATACAGGCCCTAGGCAAAAACCTATGCTTACCACTTCAATCTCTGTGAGCCAGGTTTAGTTGATTTAATGGACCATGTTTGCCTAGTGTCTTCCATCTCCTCTGGCTTCTATAATCTTTCCTCTCCCTCTTAGTTGATTTAATGGGCCACATTTGCCTGGTATCTTCCATCCCCTCTGGCTTTTATAATTGTTCCTCTCCCTCTTCTGTGAGGGTTACCTGGGCTGCCAGGAGAGGAACTCAATATAGACCTCCAATTTAGAATCTTTCTCCTCCCAATGCCTGGCTGTGGCTCTCTGTAACTGTTTCCATCTGGTGCTGAATGAAACCTCTCTGGAGATGACTGGACAAGCCATTGATCTAAGAGCACAGCAGAACATCATTAGAAATCATTTTCTTGATTTTCTTCCTGTTTTTGTGTGCTTACTAGGCGTTTCATTTCCTTGTGTGTTATTTGTGTGTCTGTTTGTTTTTCCTATCATATATCATTCTCTCTTAAGTGACAGGCTCTCCACTCTTTTGTTTCTGTGCATCTAGACAGTGTAGAGCATGGACACCCTCTCCTTTAAAGTAACCCAGGTATTGGTTGGCCACTCTCAGAAGTACTGTGCTACCATTTTCCCAGGACTTCTTGCAAGCCGGACAGATTGTAATTGGAGGATTTTGTGGCAGGTTTAGTATCCAGTTTTATCTTTCCCTAACCTACAGGGTACCTTCACATACTGAAGAGATTAGAAAGTAGGGGTGAAGATTTCCATGTAGGAACCAGCTCAACCTGGTCAAGCTGTGTGGATGTTGTCTTCAGCAATGGGTCCTTGCTGTCAGGTTTCAAAGAGAAATTTTCTGTCCTAGTATTGTTTGGGGATCCCCTCAACCAACAGTTCAACCAAACACAAACCCATACCATTGCTAGAAGCATGGCTGGCTACAAAAGATGCCTAGCTTAGAGTCTATATGCCCCATTATTAGGAGCTGTCACTACAGTTGACCTCATAGATTTTAGGAAGTGTCCACTGCACTGTTTCCAAACCACCCACAAGACATACACACTCACACACCCCAGTTCCAGTTGTCTCTCCCCATATTCTCTCCCTGTTTTAGAAGTGTTTCATTACTGTGAAGGGACAACATGACCAAGGCAACTCTTATAAGGAAAACATTTAACTGGGACTGGCTTACATCTCAGTCTATTATCATCATGGTGGGAGAGAATAGCAGAGTTCAGGCAGACTTGGTGCTGGAGAAGCAAAGAGTTCTACATCTTGATCCAAAGACAGCCAGGAAGAGACTGGTTAGAGCAGGCAACCAGGAAAAGGTTCTGAGTTCCACACTGGGTGGAGCTTGAGCATATATATGACTTTAAAGCCTACACTACTCACAGTGAAACACTTTCTCCAATGAGGCCACACCTCTTTTCTCTGTTGTTTTGGTTTTGTTTGTTTGTTTGTTTGTTTGTTCGGTTTTGTTTTTTTTTTTTTTTTTTTTTTGAGACAGGGTTTCCATGTGTAGCTATGGCTGTCCTGGAACTCACTCTGTAGACCATGCTCGAACTCAGAAGTACACCTGTCTCTGCCTCCCAAGTGCTGGAATTAAAGGTGTGCACCAGCACTTCCTGGCAAAGGCCACATCTCCTAATAGTGCCACTTGTTATAGGCCAAGCATTCAAAGATATGCATCTATGGGGAGCAAACCTTTTCAAACTTTCACACTCCCTCCATCCTTTCTCTTTCCCACCTGTTCTCTCCTGCCTCTGTCCCCACCCACCTGCACTCTACCAGTGAAATCTATTCTATTGCTCCTTCCCAGGGCAATCTATGAATCCCTTTAGAGCCCTTTTCTTTACCTAACTTTTCTAGGTATGTATATTCTAGCTTTATTATTTACTTAACAGCTGGTATCTAGTTAAAAGTGAATATCACAATTTCCTTGAAAATATAAGTAATGTATTACCTGGGTTTCTAAAGCATTTCACCCTCTCTGTTGCTAAATATCCTGCCAATTTTAGTTTATTGCTCTATTCTGTTTTCATACAACCTTATATGTAGTTCTTAATGACTTGTTTTAATTAATAAACTCTATGTGGTTTCGTTTGTTTTATTTTTGGTTTCTTTGAGACAGGCTGTAGCTCTATTAAATTTGCTGCTCTGGAATGTAGTATGTACAATAAGCTGCCTGTTCTTTAAAACAGCTGCTGTTACAGGCATATTCATCATGCCCAGCTAACCTATTTGTATTTAAGGGGTTGACTGCAACTTTTATTTAGCTCTCATCTCCTTTCCTCACCCCTGGCAACATCTGAGACATGGAAGGCACTTGGAGAAGACTCCATGTGCAGATTCACACTTCTGTCCAGAAAATGTAAGATGAGAAACAGGATGGAAGGAGGCAGAGACTTGAATACCTTCTTTGTTTCATTTAAGCAGTCTGCTACCTGTTTGTCTTCCTCTTCAGCTCTGTGCTCTTCTGGCTAGCTGAGTAGCCATCACTTCTCCAAAGTAACAGCCTATCAATCCGTGGTCTTTTAAATACAGAGAAGACTTGCTTTGGGGCCAGGGAGGGGGTCAGGTGAGCATTTTGCAATTCCTTAATTTATTTAACTTCAATTAAACACAGTCTCACACATCATTCACACCTAGTTACAACCCGCAAGCATCCACTATATGAATTGTTTTACTTTGGGGGACAAGTAACTCTTTTTTGTTGTTGTTTTGTTTTATTTTTTCGAGACAAGTAACTCTTATAAAGAACATAAAAGAGTTCAGAAATAGACCTCTATTTTCTGGCCCTCAGGAAACCCTGTTGCTTACCACACAGGGCAGGAACTAGGTTCTTCTCTCACCCCTTTTCTTTCTGTCTTCTCTAAATTTGTAGATTTTTCTTCATTCATATAACTGTGGATCCACGACCATCTTTGCTTTCTTAGTGATCTTCCAGATAGAGAATTAAGGCTCTGACTTTTTTTTCATCTGATTGGGTTGCCTTGTACAGCCTCAATAGGGGGACTTTTGTCTTGTCTAATTGTATCTTGGTTTGTTCTTCTTGATTGTTTTATCTTGGAAGCTTGCTATTTTTTCGAGATTGAGGGAGTACATCTGGGGGAGAGAGGAGGGGAGGCAGGACTAGAAGGAGTAAACAGAGGGAAATTTTTGGGTAGTGATGTATTGTATGAGAGAAGAATCTATTTTCAACAAAAACATCTATTCTTGTTTTGTTGTTGTTGTTGTTTTGTTTTGTTTTGTTTTTTGAGACAGGGTTTCTCTGTGTAGACCTGGCTGTCCTGGAACTCACTTTGTATACCAGGCTGGCCTTGAACTCAGAAATCTGCCTGCCTCTGCCTCCCAAGTGCTGGGATTAAAGGTGTGTGCCACCAATGCCCAGCTTCTATTCTTGTTTTAATATTATTTCTGTTATTATAATATAATTACAACATATATCCCTTCCTTTTCTTTCTGAAAAACCTTCCATCTACCAGCCCTATCCTCATAGCCTCTTTTTCACTAATTGGTATTGTATACACACACATACATATACATATATATGTGTATATCTATCACTTGAATGTATAATGTATGTTTTCAGGGCTAACCAATTGGTGTTGGACAAGCAATTGATGTACTATGCTACTCTCTAGGGTAAATTCATCTCTCTTCTCCTTTGTTTTTCTTAGCTTTCTGTCATTCTTTGTGTGGGATTGAAACCTCATGGTCTTCATGCTATCTATTTTGGCATGTCCATTGGTGTCCTTCTTATTCAGATCACATTTTAGCAGTCATTTTGGTGAGACATTATATGTGTAACTTCTGACATTACAAGAAGCTTGCAAGACCCTTTCTTTTCCAAAATTATACTCTATTGGCTTTTCTAGTCTGTTTCCTAGGTATTTAAAGAGAAGACTGTAAAGATACAGTGGAATAGCGGATAGCCTGGGGAAGCAAAATGGCTTCACTCACATCTTACAATTATCGTCATTATACTTATTGAAGGTCACTTTTAAAATGGAGGATATTTAATTTTTTTTTTTACTTATAATACCTTTTTACTTATATTATTTTTAGTGTGTGTGTGTGTGTGTGTGTGTGTGTATGTGAGTGTGTGTGTATGTGTGTGTGTAAATATGAACATATGCATCTGATGCAAGTAGCAAGTGAAGCCAGAAGAATGTTTCAGATCCTCTGGTACTAAAGTTGCAAACAGTGGCAACCTGTGTTATACGAATGTTGAAAGTTGAACTTAGGTCCTTTGGAAGAGCTTCAAGAGATCTTAATTGCTGATCCATTTCCCTGGCCAATTTAGCATCATTTTATACTGATCCCTGGACCACAGATTATAGTTTCTGAAGCAAATGGAAGACTTGGTCAACATTGTATTAACCAGAGAAGTAACTGCCAGATTTCAGGAATGTACATTTTCAAATTTACAAGATAATGATGTCAGATTGTTCATGAATATGGTAGGACAGAATTGTAATTTCCTCACTGAGATGATATGTCTATATCCTTATGTTTTCACTGAGACATTGTATTAGCAAACATCTTCAATTCTATAAACTCAGAGAAGCAAATTAAAATTTTCTGGGTTTTGGATTTGCATAAACTTGATCATTAGTAAGGTTATATTTTGTCAACTTTTATGATCATTAATAATGACTCCTTTAAATTGCTGTTTATGCTCCTTGCTTTTCCTTCAAATTTAGTTTCATTTTTTGCTTGATCTAAAGCAAAAACTCATCATCTATTCTAAATATTAATTTTTTTCTTTTATTCGTGATAAATATATTTAATATTTTATAAACATTTAAACTTTACCATAATCAATGCATCAGTATTTTTCTTTATAATATATATACTTGTTTTCTTTGCTGCCACAAGTAGTACCTCTTCCATTATGAATTGGGTTTATTTCTTCATTCATTTCATTCAGTTTATGCCTTTCAGTAAATGTAATTGATTCTTCAGTAAAACTTCTGTACAAACTCAATAGGTTTATTTCTAGATACATTACACTTTTTGCTTTTGTGGGTAATATTTATTCAGCATCTAATTCATATTTGAAACACAGGAATGTTATTGATTTGGAAGTACTGATATTGCTTTGAGGGACCTTGCTAATCATTAATCCTAATATATTGTCTGTAAAACTCTTGAAGGGGATTATAGGACCCTGTTTCCTCCTTGTCTCTCTTTTGTTTCCTGGCATTGAATTGACTAGTTTACTCTGCCATTATCTCTTACTTCCTTGAGAATGGTCCATCACATTATGGACTGATCCTCTAAATTATGATCCAAACTTAATCAATATTTTTTATTCAACTGTCCTAGCTATTTGTTACAGTGATAGTAATACAACTATCCTACAAATGATTTGTTTTCAAATTTGTATTAAGCTTATAAAGCCAGTAGAAGTCATTTTGTGACTACCTTAAACTGCAATTCCTGAGTATTCCACTAGTAGAAAACAGGAAGAATTGAATAGAATATATAAAGAAGTAAATATGTAAGATAATTTCTTGGCTAGAATTATAAATTGTCCTTACTTCATTGATCCCAAAAGGGAGATTATTTCTATGAAAAGCCTACTTTAGTTGGCAGCTTCTGGTGGTCTCATCTGCTTAAATATGGACATTCCCAAGAATAAGGTGGGTTAAGAGTCACTTATGTTTGAAAATCAAAGTAGATTAAAACATGTCATAAGATATAACTATTCAAGCCTTCTCTCCATTTTTACTAATTTTAAAAACACTTTAAATTTCTTGGCATGACATTATCTCAAAGTTTCCATTGTGCTTTCTGGAAGGTCACTCTTTAATTACTCTCGTTGCTTTGCACCTTTTCCTGTCTATTTTTATACAATTTTATCTCTGTTCCTCTACTTGGTTCTTCTCTGTGTTACTACCTTTCTTTCCACCATTTTCTTCTAAAAGAAACTGTAGTAAGACTTTTAAAAGTAGAAAAGGGAATTTCTTACTTTTACAAATAGGAGAAGTATATTCTCTAACTTTTTGGACTCCTAATTTCATATGATATAGTAAGCATTGAGAATCATTTTGTGATCTATTAGATGAAAAACTGTGCTTTGGAATAAATATGTATACAAATATTTGATCCTTACTGGTGTTATCTATTAAATGTCATTGAAGCCCTTGCTCAGAAGCTACTGTAAGCAGCAATGCCTAGGACAGAAGGGCTGACTCAGTCCAGTTTGCGTGGTTCACAAAGGAATCTGAGCACTGTGACCTGCCAACCTCATGACTAAATAAAAAATAATGATGCAGTTTTCCATGTTCTATTTTTCTTATTTACAAAACAATAAGAAAAATGAATAAAAATAAATGTACCTGTTTCCCTGGCCAATGTTAAGGTGTAACACAAAATAAACAAATAAATAAAATATATGAAGTACTTATAGCAATGCCACAAAGGGGAAAATAGTCAATAAAGTTTGTTATTATAACTTGCATTTTCCCATGAATTTATAGTGGATTTTTTTTTCAGTATTTTACTTATTCACTTTATGTCCCACTCACTGCCTCCCTCCTGGTCACTCCTTCCTATACACCACAATGATGCTCCATACACCCTCCCCTTCTCCTCTGTGCAAGTAGGCTCCTTTCTGTGTAACCTCCACCCCTCCACACTCCTCCACAATTCTCTGTGAGGCTATGTGCTTCCTCTTGCATTGAGGCCAGACAAGGCAGCCTAGAAAGAACATATCCACATATAGGCTACAACTTTTGGGATAGCTCTTGTTCCACTTGTTCATGTTCTGTACCCACATGAAAGTTAAGCTGTACATATGTTGCATGTGAGCATGGAGGTCTAGATATAGCCCACGTATGTTCTTTGGTTGGTAGTTCAGACTGACAACTCCAAGGGTCCAGGTTGGTTGACTCTGTTGGACTTCCTGTTGAATTCCTACTCACTTTGGGGCTCACCATCCTTCCTCCTACTTCCATAAGAGTCTCCAAGCTCCATCCACTGTTTGGCTGTGAATGTTTGTATCTGTCTGTGTCAGCTGCTGTGTGGAGCCTCTCGGAGGACAACATGCGCCTGTCTGCAACCATAAGAGTGTATCATATCATTAGCAGTGTTTGAGGTTGGCGCATGAACAAAGTTGTTATATTTTTTAGTGACTTCATGTTATTTTACTATTCAAGCACTGAGAGACAGATCCTATGCTCCTATGCTGATAATCTTAAATGAGCACATGAACATGTACTTATGAATATACCTAAAAGTAGAGCAGCTAACTCAAAAATATGGAAGCAAAAAATACACAAATCAAATCTTCACAACAGATGCATGGGCACAAAAATAAATTCTGCAAATTATACCAAAGAGTTTTATGATGTATAAAAAGTACTAAAATGAACAAAATATTTCCACCTTTATGTTAGAGACAAAGAATGAAGAAAAGGTAGACCAATAACCTATGATTTATCAAAGAGATAGAATAGATGGGGGTGCATGGTAATCTCTGTATTCCCATCTTCTATTTTAGAAAATAGTCTCCAAGTGAAATATTTGTCAAGATAGAAGCCAATATAATGAAGCTATCATGTATAGCTTTCTCAATTCTTGTATTTAATATCACATGATTATTGTTGTGAACTATCTCAACAATGCCCATCCTCAGGTAAAAGAACCTGAAAAGTTGTGGTGAGGCCCAATAATATCTATGTTTCCTTTTCAAAACCAATATTCTTCCCTTATTTCCAAATTGACAAAATGGAGTTAAAAAGAAAGCCAAAACAAAACAAAACAAAACAAAACAAGAGACCTTGGCAAAGGATCCATTATTATGAAGGATGAGTTTTTGAATTAAATAGACACAATAAATGCTATAAATAATATTTGTTCTGACTACTACAGCTGAAAAACAACAGGCAAGAACTAATGATGGCTGTAAGAATAGTCTCCATCTCCTATAGAACTGTGTGAGATGCATGATGAATATAGCATCCTCAAAGACTTATGAAATATAACACTGAATGATAATTAAAGCTTGAGAAGGAGACATGTAGACACAAGGAAGGAAGCATGCATACACCAAACAGGTCCTTAGGGGTCAACCTCATTTCCTTCTTCTGTGGGAGCACAGTCAAGGAAGCTATCCAGTGAATGTTTCACACCTAAACTGCAGAAAGCTACTTGAAAAACAATCTTTTTACATTTTTCTTGCTGAAATGAAAAGATAAATATGTTTACTCAAATAGACATAAGGTCAAGTAAACAAAAAAATTCTTCTTGATCAATGAAGCAACATGAGGAGAGCTGTAAGGTTCTATTCTTTACATCATATGAGTCTATCATTTTGTACATAGTTAACGCATAACATGATATGTGGGGCTTATCAAAGCTGAAAAGCTGAGTGCATGGAAACATCTAGCTAATAAAATAAAGCTCAAGAATGCTCACAGCTGGAAGAGAAGACCAAAATATTTTTTAAATGATTATTATGTTCATAGCAGAAATAAAAGGTGGGAAAAAATAATGGAAGTTACTAAAGAATGGAAATGGCTGAGAGATAAATACAGACTGTGACATGATTTTTGAGCTATCTGCAGGCTCTCAGACTGCAATCTAATACAAGTATTAGGTCAGGATCAAGAAAAGTTAGAGTTCCATTTAAGTGCAAGTCACCAAATCATGAAGCCTTTTTTTTTTTTTTTTTTTTTTTTTGCCCCGAGCAAGGCACTTAAGTTTCTGAAGACTTTGATAAATGAGAGAGCACCTACTTAAGAGTAAAAGGACAGACCAAAGGCAGCTGAAAAGCATGCATGGAAAGCTGTTAAATAGATTAGAAAGGTTTTTATATTTAAAATGTATTCCTTTATTATCTGATTGTGTCATATATGTGTTAGTTATTTTTATTCACCTAACCCCCAACTCTCTCTATCTCTCCTTTTCCTCTCCCCTTTCCACTGAAAACTTTGTTTCCAAAAAGTACCCCTTCCTACTTCCACGTCATTATGTGAGCATTATGCATTGCACACCTAATTTAACTAAGATTGCCTGCATGAGCATGGGTGGGATGCTATTTCCTTGTATATAAGCTACAGTTTCATTCAGAATAAGGTTAGAGACATTATGCTCTCCTCTTATATATCTTTATAGATAGATAGATAGATAGATAGATAGATAGATAGATAGATGACATATCTTTATATATCTTTGGTTGTGTGACAAAATATCAGACAAGAAGTCATTTAACGAAGGGGATGTTTATTCTTTCTTACAGCTTGGGACACACTGTGCATCATAGCAGGAAAGGTAAGTACAGCAGCAGGGGCAGGTGACAGCTGTCACTCTGCAGCAGGTCAGGAAGGAGAGAAAGAAACGTAAATGTCAAGGTCTATGAAATCTCAAATCTTCCTTCCCCCATCCACATGCCTGTGACTATGGAAAACAGTGCCTAGAGCTGGAACCAAGTCTTCAACCATAAAAGTATGGTGGACACTTACATTCATACCACAACAACTGAAATAACCAAAGCAGTGGAAGATCTCCATACCTCAGAGCAGTGGAACAGAATGAATTCAGGACAAAGCAAAGATGACGACAATACACAGTGGGTAACGGGTAGGCAATAAATTGAGTTGTGAAAAACAAGCATCTTTATGCAGTGATATGAAACAGTTATCATCTGGTAAGGGACTTATATAAAAATGAATGAAAAATGCAATGAAGACTTAAGCATAAAGCTATAAGCCTCAAACCCCTGGAAGAAATCATACGGAAGAAGGTTGTCGATACAGGTATTTGAAATGAATCCATGATCATGGCACCAGATACACAGAAAGCACAATGTAAATAACTGCAAAGTACACGTGTGCAGAGAGCACAGGTCGTTGTGAGTAGTGGCCTCCTAGAGCTATCCCTACAATTGGATTTGAGGAGTTACCACAAGAGACAGTGTACCAAGGCCCAAGGTAAGAAGTGGCTGTTGATGAGTTCTCCTGCCCTGAAGCATGACAGCCATCTTCTCCCGAGACTTACTTGTGACTATACTTATGACTACTATCAGTGATGTCTGGGTTCCCCATCCAGCAATAGCTCCAGTGGAAGTGACAAGTACCCCAGGGATATTGTGCCTCCCCGACCCCCACACACCTGGATCTCTTCAAGGCTGACCCTGTCTACTGGTGGGCCAGCTTTCTTTTGGAGAATGTCATCCTCCCATTCATGGCCACAGTACTCGAATCTTATGAACAGAATTCCCCTCAGGCCTCCAGAAGCCTTCGCACCCATAGCCTGATTCCTTAAACCATGAAGTAGACACTCATCTACCCTAATTAAACCAACACCAGGGCCCTGCCCTGACCTGGCAGAACCATCAGCAAGCTCAAGCTTATATGATGCTCAGCCACTCTACCCTATAAACTAGAAAACCTCCAGCAAGCAACAGGAGCTGTAGAGGTTCCCCTCTCAGTTCAAAGAACTGACTTTTCCAAGACTCCATTCTATGCCTTGCAGGAAGCAGAAAACAAGCAAACAGCAGCCATTCTCAAACTAACAAATAATAAAGAGTAACAGTAACATGTTAGTGTACTGCAAAGAAAACAATCAACCAAATGAAAAGGGCAACTACAGAATAGTAAAAAAAAAAGAAAAGAAAAAGAAAAAAAAAGAAAAAGAAAATTGTATTATCTGACAAGGAGTTGAAATACAAAAAGAAAAAGAAAAGAAGCAAAAGATTTGAACAGATTTCTCTCCAAGGAACAAACTAAACGGACAATAGAAATAAAAGAAAGTCCTTGCCGTTACAAATAATCAGGGAAAGGTAAATTAAAACCATAATGAGACTCCTCTCTACATAATTTAGAGCAAAAGATAATGATCATATGCAAGGGTCTGGAAAGAGTAGGACCTGTCATGGCTTGAATAAGAACAGCCTCCATAGACACATTTATTTGAATTCTTAGTCATCAGGGAATGGGGCTACTTAGAAGGATTAGAAGGTGTGACCTCATTGGAAGAAATATATTACTGGGGGTGGGCTTTGGATTAATACTATTTCTACTTCACTATAAAGAATAAATTTATTAGCAAAAATATTAAAATTAATATATCTTTGTAGATGAATTTATGATCTTGAGTAGATAGACTTTACATTATAAGGTACCTCCCTGCTAAAGTAGAAAAGTATAGACCTTAAACTTTAATAATTATATTTTCTTATATTTACATTCAAATTATCTGAATTTACAGATTTGGTGACTTAATCAATGAAATTGGAACTTTTTCTAACAAATTTATGGCTATGGGTGACTAATATTTAAAAGTTTATTTAAAATATATGTATAATACTCTTGACTTCTATTTACAGTATTTAATGTGATGATGGATTAATGATCAGTGATGGTCTAGAATAAGTCATTTATTTGAAGTCAAATTTGCACAGTGGGAGAATGCAGTTTTGTCTTTCATGTGTGAAATTTAATGCTGCAAAACCTATAAACTTGCTTTTTTTTTTTTAAGATGAAATTACTCCTATAAAGTATCTATCCTCAAAGTCCTAATTATGGGTTTATTATCTGGTCTTTTAACATGTTACTCATCAAAATAATTACATAAACTCTAAGCAATATCCGATTTACAATATAATTGTAAAGTCATCTTAATTGTGAAATGAAATTGGGCTGCACAAGAGAGATATAGAAGAGCTATTTTAAAAGGCAATTGCGTGAGTCCTCGGGTCCTTCCTATCACATGTTCTGTTTATGACAGGTAAACTAAGCCTCATTCTCCCTCCTATTCTTCATGGGTTCTAAGTTTATATGCAGCCTCAGGTCACTAATGTCCTTGGCATTACTGCATTAACCAACTCATCAGATGAAGCGGCACAAATGATCAACTGTCATTTGAAAGACGCAACATCAGGGCCTGTCTGGAAACACTAGGGTGCTCTTTGGCTTAGATATGGCACACAAACTCCCTAAGTAGTATGTGCAGCCACAGTGCATACCTCAAATAGGGCTATTTTGATGATCAAACGTCTCTGGTTTTGTTTTCCTAAATTAAAGAGCTTATGTAACATGCTTTAAGAAGCCTTGTCTCATAAATACAGAAATTGAAGATCTGTGTGCAAGAAGACAAAAGCGACCAGGAAATCTTAAAAGCATTTCATAAACATATTTTCTTCTGCTTACAAATTACGGTCTTATTTTGGCAAGAGATCTATCAGTGGTGGGTGTTTAAGATTTGACAAGGCAGGATCTTTTCTCCCTGAGTGTCTTTTAAAGAGAAATAATGAGTTGTAACCCCATTGCTAACCTTTTAGTATCCTGGGCAGAATTTTGAATTAATATTACTTCAATACATATTTCTGGAACACTAATAAACACAGGCTAAATTATTATTATTATTGTTCTAAATTATTATTATTCTAGAAATTATTTTAGATGATTGTGACACTCTTATAAACAAGATGAGAAAGACAGTACTTGAATAGTATTTTTTTTCTATACTCTTAGTTGAGGTTGGAAGATGTGACCTAAATGTGAGAAACTCCATTTATGGGCTGGATGCCCAGACTGAAGAAAAAAAAAAAAGAATGAGAGAAAGACCATGACTAGGAAACTCAAAGTCACTAAGGATAAACCTATTTTTTTGTTGTTGTTGCTGCATGGACATAATATCACATGTGTCAATTTAGCAAATCCTTTGTTAATGTCCAGAGATTATTGTTCTCAGCCTTCATCAGATAACTTTCATTTTGCAGTAATTGCTGGTCAATTCATAGACCTGTAACATGTCTCAGCATTCATAAGTGCTCAGAACAAGTGATTGCTGAGCTTTTGTCCCTAAATGAGGCATGCATACTTCCCCTCCAAGGCTCAGGGGAGATCATGAGAAAGGCTTAGAAAGAAAGAAAGGAAGGAAGAAAAAAAGGAAGGAAGGAAGAAAGGAAGGAAGGAAGGAAGGAAGGAAGGAAGGAAGGAAGGAAGGAAGGAAGGAAAGCAGGCCACAGGAGGATGGGTGAAATGTTGTGAAATACCATCTTGCCATAGCCATTGTATTCATTAACTCTGGAAGCTGTGGTCTCAAGGGCAATATATACAAGGCACGCACTAGATGAAGTCCATCAACATCCAATCATATTGGTAGGAGTTTCATTAGGTCCCACTGCTCCATAGTAAACTATAGGTAGTAATAGATTGGGAGAGGAGTTGTTTGATTTTTAGTACCATAGCCACTGGTAATTTGCCTATGGCTCAGAAAATAATCTCTTGCATGTGCTCATTTCTGTGCCCCTAATTAAACTGTCTGGAATCACGTACACAGTCACAAAAAAAAAAAAAATCAAACAAACAAACAAAAAACATGAACATAGAGGGAGCTTGATAGAAAGTGAAGGGGGTCAGTAGAATAAAGAGGGGATAGAAGAGCATAATTGGGGTACATGTAACCAAATACAAACATGAGCATATAATTTGTCAAAGAGTAAAGTAAAATATTTTTAAAGAAAAGTGAACACGTTAAACATCAATATTCGCCCTCTCCTACTTGTGACAGCATGAGCACACATGTCACACTTTTGCTTCCATCCCTTCCCTACCTTACTGGTCTGTATTCCTTCATAATGGAAGCCAAAAGGAAATAAATCTACCTACTCTCTTAAATAGGTTCTTGTCATGTGTTTCATCAAACCAAATAAAGAAGTAATGAATATTTGGTTCATTTCATATGAATAAATATTGAGTCTTTGCCACACCAAAACCTGGAACTTACTTTATTATATTTCTATCTCATTAACTTAGCATTTGAGAATGAGTAAGCAAGCACTTAAATTAGCCTTGGTGGGAAACAAGCCCACATGGGTGAGAAATGCTATGGAATGTGCCAAGCTTTCAGTCTTGACTGACATTTCTAATGCTTCCACATCCTGAAATGATTGTGTGTGAAGCTGCCATTTTGACATTTCTGTGAATGGCTCCTCATGTCCCTTTAATGGCAACAGCTCTGAGTTGTACAAATGATGCTGTGAATTGCCCTTTGAATTAGCTGGAAAACTTCCCTCGACTTTCCTTAAAAAGAAGGAAATTAGACCATTTCTTCACAGGAAGAGCAAGACAATAGTCCTTTATTGTATATGATTATGTAAGCAGCTTCCATAACTTCAGAACATTTTTGATGTGTCACCTTTGTTCCTTAAAGTTAAACACATTAAAATGTATGGTTATGCAGAGAATATGGGTTTCATATAATTTACAAAATTCATTGCAGTTACTATTGATTAGAAATATTTGTGGGTATGTTTTTAAGTTTTAAATCAGGGGCAAACAGATCTGGCCTCCAGGTTCTTCCAACACCCCTCAGGCCCTACCAGTTACAGGGTATGGACTGCACACCCAGGTCTTTACCCTAAATTTCTCTGGCCTAGGGGCTGAGTGGCCCTCCCCTATATAATCCAAAGGGTTTGGTTACTCACCTCCCTCCCCTTCTTTTGTTTCTCTTCTACCTTTGGCCTCCTGGTTACTGTACTTGTTGTAGCTAATATTTAATCTCAGTTGGAGATTTCTACTCTACCTTTGATTATTCAGCTAAAAGACATTCTGTTTTAGCTATGTGTTGCCTTTGCAAAATAAAAACAAACAAATACAAACAGAAACCAACAAAAAATAACAAAAACAACAAAGAAAGTTCTCTTCGTCTTTGCTCAGAAAGGAGGAGAATCTAGGGAGGAGAACGAACTGGCACTAACAGGATAAATTAAAGAAACAAAATGCAGTCTATTGCAAGAGAGATAATGAATTGATGGTGAAATCTATCATGGTGTTGAGTACATCTCGGTGGACTTAATGGGAGCAGTATCTTCTAGATAATTAATGGGCATGCAGCTGTGTTGATAGGCTATATAAATGAGAATCCTGAAAAGCCAGTTCTATGTGTTTTATTACCTATTCAGGAACTCACAGGAAAAATAAGGAGGCAAAAAACAACTTTAAGCATTTGTTGGACAATTTCCTGTGTTTATTTACTCATCCCAGGCTTCTTTCTTTTTGTAAACATGAAGTAATTCTTGTGCCATGGACTTTACAAAACTAGGACCGGAGGGAAAAAAATTTTCAACTCCCTCCCTCAATTTTGTAAAATTTAATTTTCAACTATTTTATGTAATTCAGAAGTAAAAAATCACCAACAGCACAGAAGTAATCACCATTGAAATTACTGCAACATGGAACACAAGCTACAGCACCAGGTGTAATGATTAATTGCCTTATTTAGTAAAATATTTCTCCCCTTCGTCAAAATTATTGGTTAAAATACCACTTGACTGACATTTCATATATCTTCTAGATGATCCCTTCTTACTTGGGGTAATTCATTTTAGTACACTATATACTTAGCACTTGGTGATTTAACACAGTGAATCTATTGCCTCCATAGTGCAATGTTGTAGGCATGCAACGGCAATGAAATATTTCTAACCCACCATGTACTTTAGGACCCTATTCTTCTAATGTAAAGATTTAAAGAAGAGAAAGAAATAGGGTAAATGTATAGAAGATAATTTTTCTCCAAAGTATATAAGGCACACATTCCATTAATACAAAATGTATATCTAGTCCTCCATAAGTAGAATTATATTAAGATGAATCTTGACAAAACTAGACTCACAAATTAATGAAAACAAATGCTATAAGGAGAAATTCTCCCATCACCAGGAAATTACACTAATAAGAAATAAAGAAACTTGAAGTAATAAAAATTAATCTCCAACTTGAAAATCAGTTGTCTAGTTTATTTAAAAAACAAGCTAATTAAAATTCAACACACACTGTAAATAAATGCTTGAGTGGTTGTCATAGTCAGACCTTAAAGTAATAAAATGGATGTTTTATTAAAATATTCTAAGACTTATTAAATGTGTGCTAATTTTATACACTTCCATAAACTCGGTGAATCAAACTGTGACACAAAACCATGGTGAGATGAGACCCAAGTATACATGAGTATCGAAAATAACATGGCAAGTGTCTCACTAGGAAGATGCAGTGCAGACTCTGAAATGTTGACAGCCTAGATTCTTCCTTAGCAAAAGAACCATTTGTTTTGGTTTTTTGCTTGTTTTGTTTGGTTTTTATTGATTTGTTAGGGTGATCTTTTTGTTTGTTTGTTTGTTTGTTTTTCTGTGTGCAAGTATCCTGACCTTGTATGTGATGGGCCAATAGGCATTCAACTTCACTCAAGAACAAACTATTTATCAATTTGTATAAATATCCTCATCTCAGTAGATTGACTAGGATCTTATTCTAAGATTAAGAGACTGTAGATGTTTAAACTATTGAGGATATACAAGGCAAAGATGGAAGAAAGACATACCAGCTCCAAAATGCATTATAGTATTGAATAAGAAAACTTTCAATGTGTCAGCATACATACATACATACATACATACATACATACATACATACATACATACATATATACATGAGAATTCTGACATAATGACAAAGACAACAAAGGGGGATGACACTGTATGAAGATAAAGGTGGAAATATTTCATCTCACTTTAATCACTCATCAGAGATCAGTCAGATCAAGTGAAGCTTACCTATTCAGAGGTGTTTTCTAGAAGCGAATAGGAAGCCAGTAATATATCTCTCAGTGAATGGTCTCCAAAATGAATGCTTTTTAAGTCAATTCAGTCATTTTTAAGAGAGCTAATTGAAAATGCTATGCATATCCACTGACAGATCGTTAGATATGTATATTGATTCTGAGAACTTACTGAGGGTACTTTAATAGACAAGGTTTTTCATGGTACCGACTTCCCATTATGGGAGTTCATAAATATGTGTTGTCTCCAGTTGCAACTTTATGACAACAAAGTCAGGCAGAAATAGAAAACTAATATACATATGAAGAAAAAGGCTCAAGTGCTGCTTATGTGAGGACTACCTGTTTCTATTAAGTATTATTCTAGAGGATTTAAGAATAAATCAAATAGAAAAAGATTGACAGATGAAATGATCATACTTATGTGTCCTTTGCCAAGAGATAGGCATAGGCCTGATATTGAGGGTATCACCAAAAACACAAGAGAGACTTGTCCTACTTTTCTGCTTAATACTTCGCCAAGACATTACTTTTTAGTTTGCTTCTACACAGACCTACAACAGGGTGGCATTAACTTGATGGCCAGGTGAAATTAGGCAAGGTACGGCTTTGGAATTGAATGTTCCTCCAGTGGCCTCATTTAGCCACAAGTCATAAGCACTGGTCTGAGAGCTAGAAAGGGGACACAGAATCTGGGGGGAGGGGAGGAAAGCAAATCTAGGGCACCTCACAGGTGATACTGAGATGGACTGCCTGGATAAAGGCTCCTTGGGAAATGGGACAGACTCGAAGGCCTACACCAAGCAGGTGCAGGAGCTGAGGTGAGCAGAGATGAAGCACTCCCCTTTCTTTCTTCAAGCACAGTGATCACAGATTCTGAATTTGTCTCACTGCACATTTCAGAAGCAAATGCATGCAAAACTATCATTCTTGAAGGAGAGAGGTGGGTAGAGAGAAAATGGAGGAGGAGAGAAAGAAAGGGAAGAGGAAAAGGAGGGGCAGGAAAGAGGAGGAGGAGGAGGACAGAGTGAAGGAAGTGATGTTTTAGGAAACTGGAATATATATAGCCTCTGTGATCCGAGGCACTCACAGTTTGACATCCTAGAAACAGAAGCAGGAGAAGGAATCCATCAGAAGAATACTTTCACAAGAGAATCCACACAGAAACTACATATATACTGGTTTAAATGATGAAACAAATAACAGCATTTAAAACAGTTTTCAGGAGAAATACTAAAGATATCTATGTATTTAATTTATTAGAGAATATTTTAAATTATATTAGAAAGAGTTTGGAAGATGGAAGTACTCTCTCTCACTCTTGTTCTCTCTCCCTGTGTGTGCATATGTTATGTGTATTATAAAATTACTATATAAATTTAAAAGAAATAAATACTTAAGAATTAACACAGGAAAATATTATAGATTCTGCTAAGATTATAAAACAACATTAAAATTGTTAAATCTATATATTTAGAATGACATTTAATTTTAAAGTATTTGAAGCTTTCATGTAACAAAAGTGTTTTGTACTGGTTAATCAATGTACCTAATTCAAGCCAATGCACAGATTCCAGATTCATAGAAGTAATCTTTAAATTATACATAAAAAGGCATAAAACTAAATACATTAAATAATTTGTGAAGAAGAATAAAATAAAACCAGTGTTATTCAATTTGAATACAATATTAAGCTTCAATGTGAAAAATATGAGTGATTCTGATAAAATGACAGGACTATGCAATCCAAAACATAGTCTCCCAGTTAGAGACCAGAAAGAACCATCTGTAACGTCATGGCAAACGAAAGCTTGATCTAGTTTAAAACCAGCAAACACAACAGCAAGGAAGCAACTGTTTTCCAAAACCATACATTCCAAAAAAGGTAAAATTAACAAACAGGCTCAATGAAAGATTCAAAGCACAATTGCTTTTCTCATCTAGGTCATACCAATCATTACTACTCACTTACTAGAACAGATAAAATCTTAAAGAGAAATTGATAGGAAATATATCAGGCAACTAGTTAATTGATGCATTTCTGTTGGCAATTCAGAATGATATAAACATCATAAAAATAGATTTGGGGAGTTTTTGTTTTTTGTTTTTCAACTTGAGTGAATATTCACTTACCTTATGATTCAGTCATCCTACTCCTGGATGTTGACTCTATATTAAATATCAATTCATTTCACAGACTGCATGCAAGTGTGCATAGCAGCACTATTAACTGTAAAACTCAAGAAACATCATTATTCTTCATTGATCAATAAACAAACTGAGTTACATTGTCCCTGTGAATACTGCAGAACAATAAAAGTGAGTCTAGTGAAACTCTTGGCATCATAGGTGAAGCTCAAAAGCATTTTATAGGAAGAAAGAAATCAATCTCAATTTGTTACATTATGTCTGATTCTATTTGTAAAACTTTATAAAGATGTGGAGTTTTGAGGATGGAGAATGGGGGACTTGGTCCTATCTGATTATTAAATAATAGCACTTGCAAGTGTTCTAGACACCTTTTACTGATGGCTGTGTTTATCAATAGATTATAAAAACGAATGGATTTATACCTTTAAAGGGCCATAAATATTGCCATAAATAGAAATAATTATGAAAATTCAGTTGTCAACCAGTTGGCTGCTTTTTCCATTTATTTTTTTCTGATAGTTTCCACTTTGAGAAGAATAATCATAATAATAGTAACAACAATGTTTGTAGGTATATTCTACTTTAGCATTAATTTAAAATGAAATAAAAGTAAAAATAGAGTTCTTGGGAGGTAGATTCCTAGAACTATTTGTAACTTCTAATAACTCCCTTGAGTTTTTTTTTTTTTTTCCATTCCCTTACAACTCTGCTCATGACCTAAGGAAGAAAACAAGTTCTACTCCCAGCTCTTGGGACAGGGGCAGAACTGAGACAGCGGCCATATTGTTCCAATGTTTGAGTTTTCTTTTTTTTTTTTCCATTTTTTTCTCTTTATTAGATATTTTCTTCATTTACATTTCTCATAATATCCAGAAATTTTCCCTCACCCTCCCGCGTCCCTGCCCTGCTCCCTTACCCACCCCCTCCCACTTAATGGCCCTGGCATTCCCCTGTACTGGGGGATATAGAGTCTGTATGACCAAGGGGCCTCTCCTCCCAATGATGGCCAACTAGGCCATCTTCTTCCATATATGCAGCTAGAGACATGAGCGCAGGGGGAACTAGTTAGTTCATGTTATTCTTCCACCTAGAGGGTTGAAGACCCCTTCCGCTCCTTGGGTNCAATAAAAAGTGGGGCACAGAGTTAAACAAAGAATTCTCAACTGAGGAATACCGAATGGCTGAGAAGCACCTGAAAAAATGTTCAACATCCTTAATCATCAGGGAAATGCAAATCAAAACAACCCTGAGATTCCACCTCACACCAGTAAGAATGGCTAAGATCAAAAAATCAGGTGACAGCAGATGCTGGCGTGGATGTTTGAGTTTTCTAAACAAAGTTTTTTTTTTTTTTTCAAGAAAATGAGAATACGAATTTTAAGTAAATTAATTTTTAAGATGCTTGCATTCTTTATGAGACTGATTTTTAATTAAGGCCTCTAGAAGTGATTTATATTTTATTTGACTGTGAATGAAAGGGAAGAGATGTTGAAGATCACTTAGCAACCATGAAAAGAAATGTTTAAAAGGGATGACACTCCTGCGCCCATGAATCTGGCCTATGTGAAGCACTTCTTTCCTCTGGACATTTCAACCTCATAAGCTGGCAGGTATTTTTTCAAGTGTCTTAACAAATTCACATTTTTATTCAACTGATCATAGGAACAGAAGAAAGAGATTCAAGAATAAAAGTAACTTGCCTGATTTTGTTTTGTTTGTTTGTTTGTTTGTTTGTTTGTGTTTGGTATGTAAACAAGGAATCAATTATTGTCATTGAATACCTGTCTTCCCATGCTTCATGCTACATAACTTACTTACTTCTGTCAACTTAGCCCAAGAAATTATACTATTAATTTGTTTTAGTCATTGAATTTGTCCTAAGTTAATCAACACTGTTTCTTAAATATGGAAAGCATGCCCACCGTGTATTTTTCTAAGTATTGCCAGTTTAGCACATATAATAAAATCATCATCTCTTTTAGCTGAAAATATACATTATTTTGCTGGTTGTCTTGCTTAATAGTATTGATTTTCAAATTTATATCATCTGGAATCTTCTAGGAACCAAGCCTTCTGCGAACCTATAAGGAATTTTCTAGAGTATCTTAACTGAATTATGAAGCCTCACCACAATTGTGCATAACACTTATGAGCTGTGGTCCTAAACTTTATATATGAAAAAAAAAGGGGGGATGGGAGGTGAGTGCTACTATGATATCCTTCTCAACATGATCTTCAGCCTCAAGCTCTTGATGCCTTGAGTTCAACATCTTTGAAAATGGGTCAAAACAACCATTTTTCCCCTCGAGCTACTTATCTAGGGTATTTTAACACAACCATGAAACAAGTAACCACACTTCCATTTATAGTAAAGTTTTCAGCAGCGATTGCTGCAAATATAGAT
This sequence comes from Mus minutoides, assembly GCA_902729485.2. NCBI lineage: Eukaryota > Metazoa > Chordata > Mammalia > Rodentia > Muridae > Mus > Mus minutoides. The sequence continues at coordinate 413,922 of LR750334.1, forward strand.
GACAGGGTTCCTTCCCTGTGTTATCCCATTCAGAATCCTGGAGGGATTAGTGGAGTAACAGATTTTCCAGGCTTGTCTTCATTCTTCAGATCTTTCCTTAGCACCTCACCAAGCACACCTCTACTCCTTTCTTGGTGCACTCTTGTTAAGTCCAAAGATGCTGAACTCTCAAGTCTCCTCATTCTTACAATTTCTCCATATATATCTTCTATTATTTCTTCTTTTTTCTCTGCCTATAAACATGAGGACAGCATGATTGGAAGCTTCTTTGAAACTATTCAGAAAACAGAGATAATTTTAATAGCAAATCAGGAACATTAAATGAAAAATAAGTAGGTAGTAGGTATAAATAAAAGCTCCTATTTATTGTTTATATCATATTTTGTTTTTTGTTTATTATTATTATTATTATTATTATTATTATTATTATTATCATTTAGTATTTTTTTTATAGTCTAGTCTTTATACCCCTCCTGGTCCACTCTCTGACAGTTCCTTATTCCATTCCTCCTCCCTGGTCTCCAAGAGGAAGTCCAAACCCCCCACTCCACCAGGCCTCCCTACTCCCTGAAGCCTCAAGTCTCTTGAGGGTTAGGTGCATCTTCTTTCACTGAGGCCAGACCAGGCAGACTTCTGCTGTGTACCTCTCGGGGCCTCATATCGGCTAGTGCATGCTGCCTGGTTAGTGACTCAGTGTCTGAGATATCTCAGGGGTCTGAATTAATTAAGATTGCTGTTCTTCCTATGGGATCACTCTCCTCCTTAGTTTCTTCCAGCCTTTCCATAATTCAACCACAGAGGGTCCTAACTTCTGTCCACTGGTTGGGTGTAAGTATCTACCTCTGTCTCAGTCAGCTGCTTGTTAGGTCTCCTGGAGGGCCTGCATGCTAGGCTCCTGTTTGTAAGCACTCCATAGCTTCAGTAGTGGTGTCAGGCCTTGGCATCTCCCCTTGAGCTGAATCCCTATTTGGGCCTGTCACTGGACCTATGTTCCCTCAGATTCTTCTCCATTTTTATCCCTGTAGTTATTTTAGACAGGGACAATTCTGGGTCAGAGTTTTTGACTGTGGGATGGCAACCCGTCCCTCCACTTGATGCCCTGATTTTCTACTGTATTTGAAATCATGGCAGTAGCAAAGTGTGACACAGAACAATGTTTTCTTGATTTGACTTTAATGGGAATGAAACGGTTATTTACCATTAAGTCTGATGTTAGATGTTACTTCAAGTTACACATAAAACCATTTGTCAAAGGTACAAAAGTATGCCACTGTATTTTCAAGTTCACATGAATATATAATCATTACAAACTATATATTGCTCTGTGTCATCATTGAGGTTCAAGGTGATTTATATATTCTTTGCTACAACTCTGTTTTCAAACACTGAATAAACAGTAAAATAAAGATACAATTATTATTTGGTAAATTTTTATTACTCTTTACCTTGAGACACAGGAAGTTCTGTCGTGTCTCTTTTAATAAGAAATCTCTCATAGCAATATAATAATGCTGGCATTGCTCACTATTGTAGTTGTAAATATCAATAACTTTTATATGCTAAGCATAATCAAAGCTGAAACACTATGAACAAAAATCTAATTCAGAGTAACATTTAAAAAATATATTGAACAACCAAGAATCCTAGTAAGAATGTGCTTTATATATGTTTGCATAAAACAGAAAATTAAAAATCTCTTCTAAGGGTTGTAAATAAAATATTAAATAACCACATAGAAAAACATGTCTCAGCATAATAAAACTCAGCATTGTCTTTTTTCTCTTTCATCTAGTAGTTAAATTCCCAGACAGCTGAAAATATTTGCAAAATACATTCACAATGTAATAAATACATAACCATAAATGCACCTCAGAAAATTATAATTGATATATAAATATAAGTCATTTTAATTGGAAGAAAATATATAGCATATGGCTGTAATGTATCAGTAATTGGAATAGATATAGATTTGGAATATCAAAATAGACTTGTGGTAACAAATATTAGAATGCATTAAAGACATCCAATTTAAATGAAAAATACCATTATTGTTTCATAGATAAATAAAGGACACTGGACAGAATAAGAAAATCAAAAGTCAAATAGAAACTGCCATTAAATATTAAATGTGATTAAAAGAAATGTAAAGTAAGTGGTATTTGGGCAATGAGCTATGTAGAAAGCTAAATTTCATCTTTAGACGTGGTAAATACTAAGTAGAAAAATTATTTTAATTCAAAACTACATAATTATAAATATATTTAATAACACAGAGGATTGATAGAGAATAAGTTTTATAATTACTAGCTTATATATGAGAAAATGTAGTCAGTGCTCAAGCTAGATGTACTCATTTTAAAAATACTATAAACCTCAAAAACACATATTCTTTTTTGTTTGTTAGTTTAAGTGGGTTTTTTTAATTAGATATTTTCTTATTTTACATTGCAAATGCTATCCCGAAAGTTCCCTATCCCCTCCCCCTGACCTGCTGCCCTAGCCACCCACTCCCACTTCTTGGCCCTGGTATTCCCATGTATTGGGGCATATAAAGTTTGCAATACCAAGGGGCCTTTCTTCCTGATGATGGCCAACTAGACCATCTTCTGCTACATATGCAGCTAGAGACACAAGCTCTGGGGGTTCTGGTTAGTTCATATTGTTGTTCCTCTTATAAGGTTGCATACCCCTTCAGCTCCTGGGGTACTTTCTCTAGCTTCTCCATTGGGGACCCTGTGTTCCATCATATAGGTGACTGTGAGCATCCATTTCTATATTTGCCAGGCACTGGCATAGCCTCATACAAGACAGTTATATCAGGGTCCCTTCAGCAAACTCTTTTTGTCCTAGGCAATAGTGTCTGAGTTTGGTGACTGATTATGGTATGGATCCCCTGGTGGGGTAGTCTATGGATAGTGCATCCTTTCGTTTTAGCACCAAACTTTGTCTCTGTAACTCCTTTCATGGGTATTTTGTTCCTTATTCTAAGGAGGAATGAGGTATCCATACACTGGTCTTCCTTCTTCTTGATTTTCTTGTGTTTTGCAAATTGTATCTGTACTAATATCTGCTTATCAGTAAGTGCATATCTAGTGACTTCTTTTGAGATTGGGTTACCTCACAAAAGATGATATCCTCCAGATACATCCATTTGCCCAAGAATTTCATAAATTCATTGTTTTTAATAGCAGTGTAGCACTGCATTGTGTAAATGTACCACATTTTCTGTACCCATTCCTCTGTTGAGGGACACCTGGGTTCTTTCCAGCTTCTGGATATTATAAATAAGGCTGCTATGAACATAATGGTGCAAGTGTCCTTATTACAAGTTGGAACATCATCTGGGTATATGCCCAGGAAAGGAATTCCTGGATCTTCTGGTAGTACTATGTCCAAATTTCTGAGGAACCACCAGACTGACTTCCAGAGTGGTTGTACAAGTTTGCAATCCCACCAGCAATAGAGGAGTGTTCCTCTTTCTCCACTTCCTCGCCAGCATCTGCTGTCACCTGAATTTTTGATATTAGCCATTCTGACTTGTGTGAGGTGGAATCTCAGTGTTGTTTTGATTTGCATTTCCCTGATTATTAAGGAAGTTGTACATTTTTTTCAGGTGCTTCTCAGCCATTTGGTATTCCTCACTTGAGAATTCTTTGTTTAGCTCTGTACCCCATTTTTAATAGTTATTTGATTTTCTGGAGTCCAGCTTCTTGAGCTCTTTGTATATATTGGATATTAGTCCCCTATCAGATTTAGGATTGGTAAAAATCCTTTCCCAATTTGTTGGTGGCCTTTTTTGTCATCTCGACGGTGTCTTTTGCCTTACAAAAGCTTTTCAATTTTATAAGGTCCCATTTGGCAATTCTTGATCTTACAGCACAAGCCATTGCTGCTCTGTTTAGGAATTTTTTCCCCTGTGCCCATATCTTTGAGGCTTTTCCTCACTTTCTCCTCTATAAATTTCAGTGTCTCTGGTTTTATGTGGAGGTCTTTGATCCACTTAGACTTGAGCTTTGTACAAGGAGATAAGCATGGATCAATTTGCATTCTTCTACATGATAACCACCAGTTGTGCCAGCACCATTTGTTGAAAATGCTGTCTTTTTCCACTGGATGATTTTAGCTCCCTTGTCAAAGATCAACTGACCATAGGTGTGTGGATTCATTTCTGGGTCTTCAATTCTAGTCCATTGATCTATCTGTCTCTTGCTGTACCAGTACCATGCAGTTTTTATTACAATTGCTCTGTAGTACAGCTTAATGTCAGGCATGTGATTTCCCCCAGAGGTTCTTTTATTGTTGAGAATAGTTTTTGCTATCCTAGGTTTTTTATTATTCCAGATGAATGTGCAAATTGCCCTTTCTAACACAGTGAAGAATTGAGTTGAAATTTTGTTGGGGATTGCATTGAATTTATAGATTGCTTTTGGCAGGATAGCCATTTTGACTATATTAATACTGCCAATCCATGAGCATGAGAGATTTTTCCATCTTCTGAGATCTTCTTCAGTTTCTTTCTTGTGTGGTAAAACAATGTTTGGCACAATTGACATAAAGTTGGCCTATTTACTTTAGAAAGGCTTCCTAACCAGTGCATATACAAACATCAGAACTATCTGCTTTGTTTATAAATTAATTAATGTATTTATCAATGCATGTGAATAATGTCTGTGTTATATGCATGCTATAACACATCCGTAAAGAAAGGTCAGAGAACAATTATGTGGAATCAATTCTTTCCTGCAGGTTTACATGGGTCTAACTTAGGTCATCACCCTTAGGCTACCATCTGACCAGCCCAATATTAATTATTTACTTCCATGGTATATAAATTTGTATTTATTTGTGTGTGTGTGTGTGTGTGTGTGTGTGTGTTTGTGTGTGTGTGTGTGTGTGTGTGTGTGTGTGTGTGTGTGTGTGTGTTTAGAGGTGTGCCATATTTGTGCATGTGAAAATAGAGGTGATTTGATTACCTGTTTCTGGAGTTATAGACAATACTGACATGCTTGCTATAAATGAATGGAAATGCACACAGGTACTCTGTAAAAATACTCTTAACCCTGATTAAACCCTGAGTAAATACTCTTAACCCTGCTTCATCTCTCCAACCCCCAAATTACTTCTAATTTTACTAAAATAAAACTTTAATTATGTAGGTCATATAGGCTTTTTTTTATCACAATAACAGTGTTTGCCAATAAAATTTGGATATTAATTTTTATGTTAAAATAGGAATATCTGTTGGCAAGAAATTCTTTATTCAGTAATATAGTCATATTTCAAGGTATAAAGAACAATTTCACATGATATTCTCTTTTCAATTCTAGAACTGTAACCAGTTCAGGCAATCACATAAAGATTGGTATCTGATGACTAGCCCTATATCTACAATAGCAACTGAAAATAGTATCTTCGGTGTTTGAGTATGTTTGGATGTCTGAGTACTAAACAATGAAAATTTGTGGTACAGCTACAGTGTGTCTCAACTTTTATAAAAACATTAGCAGGGATCCTTGTAAAAAAGATCTTGAAAAATCAAGCAGAGGTCCTAGCCTCTATATCCTGAATCCTCCAATGTCCACTATAGAACAGAAAAAAAAAAAAAACCTTCTAAAAATAACATGTGTTTATGTCTTTAGTCATATTTTCTCTGGCTTTAGAAACTGAGTAAAATTATATTTATGCATTCTCATATATTTAAAATAATTTACCCTTGTCACTTTACTGTAGTTTCTTCATCACTGTGACTTTCTCAATGCTACAGAACACTGTAGTCTGAGAAAATATCCAGTGGCTAATTAAAAAGAAAACAAAATGAATACTACTTGCTCAGTACTAAAGACTTCTTCTGAACATGAGACTTCCTATGGTAGAAGACAAGAATCCCCTAGGATCCTGGAACTGGCTTATTACCATGTAATCTTTCCTTTTTCTTATTGTTTTATGAGATAGAATTTATACATGCAGTCTGAGCTGTCCTGGAACTCACTTTGTAGATCAGGCTGGCGTTGAACTCAGAAATCTGCCTACCTCTACCACCTGAGTGCTGGGATTAACGACTTGTGCCACCAGCACCTTTCCTCCTATAATCTTTTATTATAATACATTTTTAATTGAAATAGAATTAGATCACTTTCTCTCCTCCTTTCTCTCCCTCAGTCTGTCTGAGTCCCTTCCATGCCTCTCACTCTCATTTAGGTTGATAACCTCTACTTTTAGAGGGGTTTTTATTTACATATCTACATAAAAATAGAACCTGCTGAGTTTATTTTGTTGTTTGTATGTGTGTAGTTTCCCAACCTATCACTCTGATTGGACAATCAATAAGGAAGCTCATTCCTGGCAGAGGCTAATCCTGAATAGTTACTAGTTGCCTGTAGGTTTGTTTGTTTGTTTGTTTGTTTGTTTGTTTGTTTAGGTGTGTGAGCCACAGCAAGTTCCCTTTCTATATTACCATGTCTATTGATATTCAGGTCCTGGATATGCACCCATTTCTAGGAAAGACTGTTTTACAGTGGACTTCCTGTTTATCTTGCTTTACATACTCTTTGCTCTCTCCTTAGTGTTATCCCTGAGTTATAGTTGGAGGACTGGAGATATAGATATACTCATTTACTCCAGGTGACCCACCATCTGTTGATCTCTGTATTGTATCCAGTTATGGTTTTCTATGACATTCTCCATTTTTTTGTAATTAGAGGCTTCTGAGGTGAGGAAGAGTTGCTACATTAAACTGTGTGTATAAAGATAAGGTTTAGGATGTAGTAACAACTCATACTGTGTTAGTAACGTGGCAGTAGCGGATTCTTTTCTAAGGTGAGTAATCTCAGTAGTCCCAGGATGTTGGTTCCAGGACCAGGCATGATCACCCTCCTGTTGTTTGGGCTTTAAATCCAATTAGACTGCCCATGGTTTCCACAGACACGGGAGTGTCAGTATTTGTACCTTTGTGCATATTCTGCCACATTTTAATTGCCCTGGTTCTATGTGACGCTGCTAGTTAGAGCTATATAATTGCCTACCTGCTACCTTTGGCAACTCCCATAGTATTTTCTGGAACCTTAAATAATGATGAAAATTCCATGCTTCCCTTTTAACCATTAGAAGGTATTTAGTTATTGGAAGAACGTGAGACAATAATTCAGTTATAGAGCATTTGACTAGTGTTTGCTGGGCCTTTGATTTGACATCTAGCATCCAAAAACTAAAGAGAAATAACAAAAGAGAATGGATAGGGAGAGAAGGAAAAGGAGAAGTGTTTTTGTAAGAGTTGCCTTGGTCATGGTGTCTGTTTAGAGCAGTAAAACCCTAACTAAGGGATATCTCATGCTACTACTGATAGTATTAGCTTTGTGAGTTTAATCTATTTTAAAAGACCACAAAAATTATATTATAGCCACTAAGATTGCTTTGCCTGGCAAATAATTAAACACAGTCAATAGGGAAAAATATTAGATAAGATAAAAGCTGTAAATTGTTTTGTTTTGAGAAGTAACATTATATTAACAACCTAAAGACTAAAGCTCCTCAACTAAGGTACCATGTCAATTCATCACTTCATTTTCAAGATATTATATATAAAAGACAATAAGAAATAGAAATTGATTTCTGTATCTACATATGTATGATCAGATATATAGCAAAAAGACTACAGACATATTTCTCAGCACCTGTCTAGATTTGGAATTGGGTGAGTAGAAAGATTATAGTACATAAATGAGAAGATAAGCCTCTTAGACTTTTATAATAAACAGAGAGAAAGAAGAAATCTGTTCTTATTTCTAAAATAAAATGCCTCCATATTTATTATTAAAGCAAGGATGCAGGAAGCTTTATAGATGCTCCTGGAAATTAAGGAGAGGATTCTCACTCTAATGGAAGATTTGTGTTGGTCTACATAAAGCAGTAGAAAATGAAAATTTATTTTTAATGTGTAGTTACTAAATGAAGTGTGAAGCTTCCCTTCCAGATTAATGCAAAAACATTTCTTAAGGCTTAATGCCAAAAGGAAGAAAAGTAATGAAATGACTAGCATATAACTTCTCTTTTGAAAATCAATGAAAAAGCCGAGGAGAAAACACTGCTAGGAAAATAAATAAGAGCACGTACTTCATAAACTAGTTTAAATATATGAAATAAGTACTATTTGAGGAGAGCAGCTTCTTAATCCAAGAATAACTGTGCTCCGAGAGAGCGAAGCAAACAACTTCTACTAAAGGGAACCAAGGAAGAAAATTGAACTTGAAAGCAAATTTAAGTGATTTCCATAACACAGAAGTGAAGACAAACGGCAAAGAAAATGTGAATTAAACGGGCTCATAGGTAGTGAGTGGGCTGATGTGAACCTCATCTGACCTTTTCTTGCACTACTTTGGGGACTGGGTTTGTTCTGGCTGACACCTTAATTAGCTGGCACTACCTATCTCATTCTCTCTCACTCTACAAACCCCACTCAAAGTCACCTGGTATTAAATGCAATCTTCCAAATCTTTTGTTTTAATTCCTCTTCATAAAAGTGAACACTGGGCTCCTTTATTATATATTTCTTTATTTAACTGGATCTTGAACCTAATTTTTATGAAAATATCAAGGCAAATGAAATGTGCCAATTATGTATATCTTATGTGCAAATAACCATAGCTTCTGTAAATTCATAAGTGCTTCTCATGTCCAGAAGAAAATTTCACAGATTGTTTTCTATCCATTCAGACCTTAAATTCATTCCATTCCTTTTTAACAATGTTCTCTGAGATATGAGGTATCTGATGTAGATATCCTGCTTAGATAAAAGTAATCAGTAATCATTATTTTTACCACATTTGTACATTTTATTAATTTTTTCAATATTTATTAGATATTTTCTTCATTTACATTTCAAATGTTATCCTGAAAGACCCCTAAACCCTCCCCCATCCCCTGCCCTGCTCCCCTACCCACCCACTTCCACATCTTGGCACTGTGATTCCCCTGTACTGGGGCATATAAAGTTTGCATGACCAAGGGGCCTCTCTTCCCAATGATGGCCAACTAAGCCATCTTCTGCTATATATGCAGTTAGAGACATGAGCTCTGGGGGTACTAGTTAGTTCATATTGTTCTTCCACCTATAGGGTTGAAGACCCCTTCAGCTCCTTGGGTAATTTCTCTAGCTCCACCCTTGGGAACCTTGTGTTCCATCTAATAGCTGACTGTTAGCATCCACTTCCATGTTTGCCAGGCACTGGCATAGCCTCCCACGAGACAGCTATATCAGGGCCCTTTCAGCAATATCTTGCTGGCGTATGCAATAGTGTCTGTGTTTGGTGGCTGATTATGGGATGGATCCCCAGCTGCAGCCGTCACTGGTTGGTCCATCCTTTTGTTTCAGCTCCACACTTGATCTCTGCAAGTCCTTCAATGTGTGCTTTGTTCTTAATTCTAGGAAGGGGAGAAGTGGGAGAAGTGTCCACACTTTGATCTTCATTCTTCTTGAGTTTCATATGTTTAGCAAATTGTATCTTGGGTAGTGGAGGTTTCTGGGCTAATATCCACTTACCAGTGAGTACATATTATGGGAGTTCTTTTGTGATTGGGTTACCTCACTCAGGATAATACCCTCCAGATCCTTCCATTTGCCTAGGAATTTCATAAATTCATTGTTTTTAATAGCTGAGTAGTACTCCATTGTGTAAATGTACCAATTTTTTTGTATCCATTCCTCTGTTGAGAGTCATCTAGATTCTTTCCAGCTTCCGGCTATTATGAATAAGGCTGCTATGAACATAGTGGAACATGTGTGCTTATTACCAGATGGAACATCTTCTGGATGTATGCCCAGGAGAGGTATTGCAGAATCTTCCGGTAGTACTTGTCCAATTTTCTATGTGCTTTTTTGTTTTGCTACATGTGTCTGTGTGAGAATGTCAGATCTTTGGAACTTGAGGGGTTACAGACATTTCTGATCTCCCTTCGGGATGCTAGGAATTGAACTCTGGTCCTCTGGAAGAGCAGCCAGTGCTCTTAACCACTGAGCTATTCTCCAGCCCCATTAGCACTTTTAAAAGTTATGAGTCTTGGCATTAAACATTGACTTCTGTATCCACAATATTTTCTATGACTCTAATATTTGATATAGTAATAAAACTGTCCTATTATACACCACTATTACACATAATATTTAAGTATCCTGTAGTAATATTTGTTTTGAACATTTTCTTTTTTACCATTTATTGCCTAAAACAAGACACAGTATGTAGTGTCCTCCTAAATCTTAGAAAACAAAACTCAATACTAAAAATACACATTTTCTTGTGGTGAGGGGAGGGACACGGGAAATACTAGCAAATTGTGTAATTACATGTTCTTATAATTAACACTGACAAAATTGGAAAAGTTAAAATGACAAAGCAAATGGAGAAGCCAGAATGACTGTGGTGCTTAATTTCTATTCTGATAACAGTAATTGTAGTTTGGAGTCATCTAGTAATCTACCCATGCAGAAATGAATGAAAGCAGGGAGAAAGAACAAGATAGAGGAATGTGAAGTTGGGAGGGAAGAGCTGAAGTTCTTTAATGCTACGTTGAGTGTGCCATTGGAAATCAAAACCTTCTATGGAATCTCCCAATAGAGGAGCTAGAGAAAGTACCCTGGAGCTAAAGGGTTTTCCAACATTATAGGTGGAAGAACAATATGAACTAACCAGTACCCCCAGAGCTCGTGTCTCTAGCTGCATATGTTGCAGAAGATGGCCTAGTCGGCCATCATTTGAAAGAGAGGCCCCTTGGTTAGGCAAACCTTATATGCCCCAGTACAGGGGAATGCCAGAGCCAAGATGTGGGAGTGGGTGGTTAGGGGAGCTGGGTGGGGGATGGTGGACTGTATAGGGGACTTTCAGGATAGCATTTGAAATGTAAATGAAGAAAATATCTAATAAAAATTGGAAGAAAGCTGCCCTGCACCAGCTCCTGTGTGGGGCGCAGGCGCTGGGCACTCTCCCTAGGCCCCTTTGCGACTCCCCAAGGTATCTTGGGACCACAGGTGAGCAGGGGAACACAATATCCATTTCCAATCCAATCCCTTGGAACTTGAGACAGCAGCTGGGAGATTGATAAAGGCCCAGGGCAGGACAGCTGCTCCCTTCCAGTCTGCCCTGCACCAACTCCAGTGTAGGTCCAGGTGCTGGGCCCTCTCCCAAGGCTCCTTCAAGACTCCCCAAGTTATCTTGGGACCACAGGTGAGCAGTGGAACACAACATCTGTCCCAATCCAATCTCTGGGAACTCAAGACTGCAGCTGGGAGATAAATAAAGGGACAGGTCAGGACAGCGGGTCCCTTCTCTTCTGCACCAAGGCCAGGTCTCCTCAGGCAGAGATGGCAGGAGGCAAGCATAAGAACAGAAGCAACAGAAACCAAGGGTACTTGGCATCACCAGATCCAAACTCACTCACCACGACAAGTCCTAGATACAATATCACACCAGAAAAGCAGGACATGGATCTAAAGTCACTTGTCATGATGATGATGGAAGACTATAAGAAGGAAATACAGGAAAACACAGATAAACAACTTATGAGTTACAGTAAAACAATACCAAACAGGTGGTGGATCTGAACAAAGCCATCCAGGACCTAAAAATGGGAGTAGAAACAATTAAGAAATCCCAAAAGGAGATAACATTGGAGATAGGAACCATAGGGAAAAAAATCAGGAACCATAGATATGAGCATCAGCAACAGAACACAAGAGATAGAATAGAGAGTCTCAGGCACAGAAGATTCTATAGGGAGCATAGACAGGACAATCAAAGAAAATGCTAAATGGAAAAAGATCCTAACACCACAAAATATCCAGGAAATCCAGGACACAATGAGAAGACCAAACTTAAGGATAATAGGAGTAGATGAGAATGAAGACTCTCAAACTAAAAGGTCAGAAAATATCTTCAACAAAATAATAGAAGAAAACTTTCCATACCTAAAGAATGAGATGCCCATAAACATACCAGAAGCCTACAGAACTCCAAATAGGCTGGACTAGAAAAGAAATTCCTCCTGACACATAATAATCCGAACAACAAACACACTAAATAAAGACAGAATATTAAAAGCAGTAAGGGATAAAGCTCAAGTAACATATAAAGGCAGGCCTATTAGAATTACTCCAGACTTCTCACCAGAGACTATGAAAGCCAGAAGATCATGGACAGATATTATAAAGACACTAAGGGAACACAAATGCCAGCCCAGGCTACTATACCCAGCAAAACTCTCATTTACCATAGAAGGAGAAACCAAAGTATTCCATGACAAATTCAAATTCACACAATATCTTTCCACGAATCCAGCCCTTCAAATACCAATACAAGGACGGAAACTCTGCCCTAGAAAAAGCAAGAAAGTAATCCTTCAACAAAACAAAAGAAGACAGCCACAAGAACAGAATCCCAACTCTAAAAACAAAAATGACAGGAAGCAACAATTACCATTCCTTAATATCTCTTAATATCAATGGACTCAATTCCCAATAAAAACACATAGATTATCAGACTGGCTACACAAACAGGACCCAACGTTTTGCTGCTTACAAGAAACACACCTCAGGAAAAAAGACAGACACTACCTCAGAGTGAAAGGCTGGAAAACAATTTTCCAAGCAAACGGTCCGAAGAAAAAAGCTGGGGCAGCCATTCTAATATCGAAAAAAATAGACTTTCAACCCAAAATTATCAAAAAAGACAAAGAGAGGCACTTCATACTCATCAAAGGAAAAATCTTCAAAGAGAAACTCTCAATTCTGAATATCTATGCTTCAAATGCAAGGGCAGCCATTTTCATTAAAGAAACATTAGTAAAGCTCAAAACACACATTGCATCTCACAGAATAATAGTGGGAGACTTCAATACCCCACTCTCATCAATGGACAGATCCTGGAAACAAACTAAACAGAGACTCAGTCAAACTAACAGAGGCTATGAAACAAATGGACGTAACAGATATCTACAGAACATTTTATCCTAAAACAAAAGGATATACCTTTTTCTCAGCACCTCATGGCACCTTCTCCAAAATTGACCACATAATTGGCCACAAAACAGATCTCAACAGATTCAAAAGTATTGAAATTATCCCATGCACCCTATCAGATCACCATGGACAAAGGCTGTTCTTCAATAACAACATAAGTAGCAGAATACCATCATTCACGTGGAAACTGAACAACATTCTACTCAACGTTACCTTGGTCAAGGAAGAAATAAAGAAATTAAAGACTTTCTAGAGTTTAATGAAAATGAAGC
>LR750334.1:427296-455637 GCA_902729485.2 Mus minutoides
AAAAAAAAAAAAAAAAAAAAAAAAAAAAAAAAAAAAAAAAAAAAAAAAAAAAAAAAAAAAAAAAAAAAAAAAAAAAAAAAAAAAAAAAAAAAAAAAAAAAAAAAAAAAAAAAAAAAAAAAAAAAAAAAAAAAAAAAAAAAAAGGAGAAAGCATACACTAGTAGCTTGGCAGCACATCTGCAAGCTCTAGAACAAATGGAAGCAAATTCACCTAAGAGGAGTAGATGGCAGGAAATAATCAAACTCAGGGGTGAAATCAACCATGTGGAAACAAAAAGAACTATCCAAAGAATCAATCAAACCAGGAGCTGGATCTTTGAAAAAGTCAACAAGATAGACAAACCCTTGGCCAGACTCACTAGACGGCACAGGAATAGCATCCAAATTAAAAAAATCAGAAATGAAAAGGGAGACATAACATCAGATCCTGAGGAAATTCAAAACACCATCAGATCCTTCTATGAAAGGTTGTATTCAAAAAAATTGGAAAATCTAGAGGAAATGGATAACTTTCTAGACAGATACCAAGTTCCAAAGTTAAACCAGGATCAGATTAATGACCTAAACAGTCCAATATCTCCTAAAGAAATAGAAGGAGTCATTAATAGTCTCCCAACCAATAAAAAGCCCAGGACCTAATGGGTTTAGTGCAGAGTTCTATCAGACCTTCAAAGAAGACCTAGTTCCAGTTCTTCTCAAAGTATTCAACAAAATAGAATCTGAAGGTACACTACCCAATTCATTCTATGAAGCCACAATTACTCTGATACCTAAACCACATAAAGACACAACAAAGATAGAGAACTTCAGACCAATTTCCCTTATGAATATCGACATAAAAATACTTAAAAAAATTTTCGCCAACCAAATCCAAGAACACATCAAAAAGATCATCCATCATGATCAAGTAGGCTTCATCCCAGGAATGCAGGGATAGTTTAATATACAGAAATCCATCAATGTAATACACTATATAAACAAACTCAAAGATAAAACAACATGATCATCTCCTTAGATGCTGAGAAAACATTTGACAAAATCCAACACCCATTCATGATAAAAGTCTTGGAAAGATCAGGAATTCAAGGCCCTTACCTAAACATGATAAAAGCAATCTACAGCAAACCAGTGGCCAACATCAAACTAAATGGAGAGAAACTGGAAGCAATCACACTAAAATCAGGGACTAGACAAGGCTGCCCACTTTCTCCCTACCTATTCACTATAGTACTTGAAGTCCTAGCCAGAGCAATTCAACAACAGGAGGTCAAGGGGATACAAATTGGAAAGGAAGAAGTCAAATTATCGCTATTTGCAGATGATATGATAGGATATATAAGTGACCCCATAATCTCCACCAGAGAACTCCGAAACCTGATAAATAGCTTCAGTGCAGTAGCTGGATATAGAATTAACTCAAACAAATCAATGGCCTTTCTCTATACAAAGGATAAATGGGCTGAGAAAGAGATCAGGGAAACATCACCCTTCACAATAGTCAGTAACAGTATAAAATATCTTGGTGTGACTCTCACGAAGGAAGTGAAAGATTTGTATGACAAGAACTTCAAGTCTCTGAAGAAAGAAATTGAGGAAGATCTCAGAAGATGGAAGGATCTCCCATGATCATGGATTGGCGAATCAATATAGTAAAAATGGCTATAGTGCCTAAAGCTATCTACAGATTCAATGAAATCCCCATGAAAATTCCAACTCAATTCTTCAAGGATCTAGAAAAGACAATTTGCAAGTCCATCTGGAATAACAAAAAACCTAGACTAGCGAAAATTCTTCTCAACAATAAAAGAACCTCTGGTGGAATCACCATGCCTGACCTCAAGCTGTACTACAAAACAATCGTGATAAAAAATGCATGGTACTGGTACAGCAACAGACAGGTAGATCAATGGAATTGGATCAAAGACCCAGAAATGAATCCACACACCTATGGTCACCTGATCTTTGAAAAGGGAGCTAAAACTATCCATTGGAAAAAAGACAGCCTTTTCAACAAATGGTGCTGGCACAGCTGGTGGCTATTATGTAGAAGACTGGGAATTGATCCATTCTTATTTCCTTGTACTAAGGTCAAGTCTAAGTGGTTGAAGGATCTCTACATAAAACCAGAGACACTGAAACTTATAGAGGAGAAAGTGGGGAAAAGCCTTGAAGATATGGGCACTGGGGAAAAAGTCCTGAATAGATCAGCAAAGGCTTGTGGTGTAAGATCAAGAATTGACAAATGGGACCTCATAAAGTTGCAAAGCTTCTGTAAGGCAAAAGATACTGTCAACAAGACAAAAGGGCCACCAACAGATTGGGAAAGGATCTTTACCAATCCTAAATCAGATAAGGGGCTCATATGCAATATATATAAAGAACTCAAGAAGGTGGACATCAGAAAATCAAATATCCCTATTAAGAAATGGGGCACAGAGTTAAACAAAGAATTCTCAACTGAGGAATACCAAATGGCTGAGAAGCACATGAAAAAATGTTCAACATCTTTCTTTAATCATCAGGGGAATGCAAATCAAAACAACCCCGAGATTCCACTTCACACCAGAATGAATGGATAAGATCAAAAATTCAGGACAATAGATGCTGTCATGGATGTGGAGAAAGGGGAACACTACTCCATTGTTGGTGGGACTGCAAGCTTGTTCAACCACTCTGGAAATCAGTCTGGAGGTTCCTCAGAAAATTGGACATAGTACTACCGGAAGATCCTGCAATACCTCTCCTGGGCATATATCCAGAAGATGTACCATCAGGTAAGAAGGACACATGTTCCACTATGTTCATAGCAGCCTTATTCATAATAGACAGAAGCTGGAAAGAACCCACATGTCCTTCAACAGAGAAATGGATACAAAAAAATTTGGTATATTTACACAATGGAGTACTACTCAGCTATTAAAAACAATAAATATATGAAATTCCTAGGCAAATGGATGGATCTGGAGGGCATCATCCTGAGTGACGTAACCCAATCACAAAAGAACTCACATAACATGTACTCACTGATATGCGGATATTAGCCCAGAAACCTAGACTACCCAAGATACAATTCACTAAACACATGAAACTCGAGAAGATTGAAGATGAAAATGTGAACACTTTGCCCCTTCCTAGAATTAAGAACAAAGCACACATTGAAGGAGGTACAGAGATCATGTGTGGAGTTGAACCAAAGGATGGACCAACCAGTGACTGTAGCAGCCAGGGATCCATCCTATAATCAACCACCAAACATAGACATGATTGCATATGCCAGCAAGATAGTGCTGAAAGGGCCCTGATATACCTGTCTCATGGGAGGCTATACCAGTGCCTGGCAAACATGGAAGTGGATGCTCACAGTCAGCTATTAGATGGAACACAGGACTCCTAAGGAAGGAGCTAGAGAAAATACCCAAGGAGCTGAAGGGGTCTTCAACCCTATAGGTGGAAGAATAACATTAACTAACTAGTACCCCCAGAGCTCATGTCTCTAGATGCATATATAGAAGAAGATGGCATAGTTGGCCATCATTATATAGAAGAAGATGGCATAGTTGGCCATCATTGGGAAGAGAGGCCCCTTGGTCATGCAGACTTTATTTGCCCCAGTACAGGGGAACGCCAGGGCCAAGATGTGGGAGTCGCTGGGTAGGGGAGCATGGCTGGGATGGGGGGGGGGAGGCATAGGGAACTTTCTGGATAACATTTGAAATATAAATGTAGAAAATATCTAATAAACATTGAAAAAAATTGGAAGAAAAAAAAGAATGCACTTATTTCCTATATAGTCAAAGAAAAGGATCTTCTGGGATCCACTTAAGAACAAAGTGGTATCACATTTAATGTAATCTTAGCAGTCATTCAATGAAGGAAAAACAGCGGTATAAAAAAAGAAAGAGCAACAAGTTCACTAGTTCAAACTTTGCTTTTTTGCTCCCCTTTGACTTTTATTTAACTAGCACGTACTTTCCAGAACACAGTGATCATTCTGACAAATTGAAAATCCGAAATGTTTTGAGGTCATATTGAGTCCTTTTGTTGCTGACCAATAGAGAAAGAAGCAGATTACCTGGGGAAAACTGGTTTTGGTTTTTTTGTTTTTTGTTTTTGTTTTTGTTTTTCTTTTTCTTTTTTCCTACAGTAAATGATAACCATTTTATCCAAAAAAAAAAATTCTATAAAATCTTTAGTACTCCCTGTTTAATAACATATCAATGAGTCAAAATGAAGATATATTAACAACAGTACCTCAGTGTATGGAAATTCTATGGAAATTGTTTGGGGAAATCTCAAAAATTTAACCTTTGTAATAAAGATGAAAACAGAGTAGAGCAGGTGCATCTGCAGAATGTGGAATAAATTAAAAATGGTCATCAACATGAATAATGAATAGTTCAGCTTCTCCTTCTTGCTAGATGTTCTTGTATCTTTCTTGAACTGTATCCTTGCTTTCATAATTTTATCTTATATTTTGTGATTATAATAGAATTACATTGTTTCCCCTTCCAATCCCTCCTTCTATAACCTTTTATATTTTTCTTTTTTCAAAGTCGTGACCTCTTTTTAAATAATTGTTGTTACATACATAAATGCGTATACATATATATTCCTAAATACATAAATACAGCCTGTTCATTCTGTATTATTTTTCTTTTATTCATGTTTTCCTGGCTGACCATTTGGTATTGGCTAACCAATTTGTGTGATCTTCCCTGGAGAAGACTCTTTCTCCAACCGTCAGCATTCTTTTATTTCTTGTAGTTTCCTGTGTTGGGTTGAAGTCCTCTGTTCCCACCACCACACCATCCACTTTAGCATGTCTATTGCTATTATCCTTGTTCAGCTCATATTTCAGCAATTATGCTGGTGAGACATTATGGATCTTGCTTCTGGCATTACTAGAAGACAGAATATCACAATTAACTCCCTGGTCCTTTGGCATTTAAAATATTTCTGCTTTGTCCTCCTAATATGCCATTAATCATTCCCCTTGATAATACTATTGGTTTCCTTCTAAGACTATTCTGACATACACTTTAAGTTGAAAATGATATATCATTGCACAATTAAATGATTTCTTTTATGTTTTAGATATCTGCCACATATATTATCGCAAATCATTTTGTTATTGAACTTAAGTATATAGAACTTGATTAATCTAAGTCCAGCTTCACAAACTATATTAGATTTTTCCTGAACTTCCTGAGTTTCTGCACTCATTTATTTATCTAAAATTATTTATTTCCTTAATAATACACCAACTGCTTTTTAGGATTTTAAATTTTTTATTGATCATTTTATTTATTTACATTTTAAATGTCCCCTTTTCAGATCTCTTCTCTGCAAATCCCCATTCCACCACCTCCCCTTTGCCTCTAAGAGCATTCCTCACCCACCCACCCACTCCCTCATCACCCCATTAGCATCCTCCTTCACTGGAACAACGAGCCTCCACAGGACCAAGTGCCTCCCCTCCAACTGATGCCAGATAAGACTATCCTCTGTTTCATATGTTGCAGGAACCATGGAACCACCACATTTATTCTTTGGTTGGTGGTTTATTCCCAGGAGCTCTGAGAGGTATGGCTAGTTGATATTGTTATTCCACATTTTGGTTTCCCTTCTTCTTAGGCTTCATATGGTCTATGAATTGAATCTTGGGTATTCTGAACTTTGTGGCTAATATCTACTTATCAATGAGTACATATAGTGTGATTTCTTTTGTGACTGAATTACCTCACTCAGGATGATAGAAATTAGAAAAACAATACCTTTCACAATAATCAGAAACAATATGAAATATCTTGGTGTCACTCTAACCAAACAAGTGAAAGATCTGAATGACCTCCTGTAGCCAGAGAGGACTTCCAGTGGAGGGAGAGTGACATCAAACCACCCATTTAACCAAATATTGTCCTGCCTCCAGATTTGCATGAATAAAGATAGAGCAGAGACTGAGGGAACAGCTGCTAAAGACTGCCCTAACTTGAGACCTATCCTATGTGATAGAGCCAATCACTGACTCTATTAATGAAAGTCTGCTGCTATACTTAGAAACAGGAGCCTAACTTGCCTCCTGAGAGGCTTCATACCACAGCAAAGACCCACAGGCAAGCATCAGGCAGAGCTGGGGTGTCTTGAGGAAGAGTGGCAGATAGAACTGAGCAAGTACAAGGGGTAAAGAACACCACAAGAAGACCTACAGAGTCAACTAAACAGGACCCACAGGATCTCACAGGAAGTGAATCGAAGACCTGTGCACATGTGGGTCCCCTAACCACTGAAGAAGAAGCTGTCTCTAAATCACTTGCCTGTCATTGTATCCCCTTCCCCTAACCAGACTATCTAGTTGGGCCTTCATGGCAAAGGATGTGTTTAAGCTTATAACAACCAAATGTCCCAGAGTGAGGTGATACTCAAGAGGGCTTCCCTTTCTCTGAGGACAAGGGCATTGGGGAATGGGGGTAGGAATGTGTGAAGATAGAACTGGGAGGTAAGGAGGAAAGGGCTGTAATAGGGATATAAGGTGAAAGTACGAAAATAAAGAAAAAAGGAAAAGAAAAAAATTAAAACATTTTGCAATTTGGGGGAAAAGGTATACACTAAAGAGAATGCAGCCAACTTGCAAATCATACAAAAATATTTATTTAGTCATGTTTAAAAGAGGGAAAAGAAAGGAGCAGCATTAGTGTAAGTCAGCAGCCGGGAACCAGGGCAAATATGAGCAGATCTGACAAATATATTCTTTTCACACATGAAGGACTGCCANAGTCTGCAGGTAAGCTTTGTATCACACCAGGCACAAAAGCCAGAAGGAATCAGTGAAAACATGACAAACAAAACAACAACAATGTGTTAAAAAAAAGTTTCTTGCATCAAAAGGAAAATTTGTTTATTTAAAATGTCTAATCTCTGTAAATCTTTTTCATTGCCTTTTGTTTCTAGCAAAAAAAAAAAAAGAGCTTCAGGGAATTTCTTAACAAATTTAATAAAACACCCTTACAACGGTAACACTGGGGGGTGTCTTGTCTTTGAAAAAGAACACATTAAGGGAAGACTGGAAGAAGGGATTCTTGGTAGATGTGACTTCAAAAGGAATTACAAATCAAAAGCCTAAGAGATGACTGATAGTAGAGGAAATTCTCAGCCTCCTGTCATCTGAGAAGACAAGAATATACTTGGTAGTATAAGCAAAAACAATGTTGGCTAAATTATATGCTCCACTGTCCCACAACTAATACTTCTTTCTGGTCATGCCTCATGACATCCTGGAAGCACAGTACACTATGATGTAGGCAGATTAGAAGGTTGCAGATCTCTTCGGTTTCATGCAATTGTGGTCAGATTCCATGATAAGGACATTGTTCATGTCTTACATATACACAAGCAGGCCTCTGAGAGCCAAAAATTAGAACAGTGTGGTGTTGGCTAAGAACTCTCTAAATTATGGGCTCAGTCTGTAGGAAACTTGCTTCATACAAGTTTTCTCACATTAATGACCTTAGATTGAAAGAGAGTTGTGTTGTAAGTTCACTAAAATGCTTTAACTCTAAATTAACACTTTATCATTTTATGGCTCTAATTATAAACATGTAAATATACTATCATAGACTGCGTCGCCTTTGAAAATTAATACTTGTATTCTAAGCACAATCTTATATGGAAATAGAATAGTGAGCATGCAATTACAGATTAGTGTGGTATTCACTAGTTTAAAATGGACTAGTAGTACTATAGGATGGATAGTATTTTAAGTTATACAATGACACAGAAATACAAAGGATAGATTATATGAAAAAAATGCAAGCATTCCACACACCATTGAAGGCCTATAAGTGCAAGAACTTAAAAAAAATTCTCAGTATAACTTAATCTAGGAATGCCAGAAGTATCATCACCTAACAGATAGTTAAACTTTGTAATTTAATCTCCAGAATAACAATATCATAAACTTCTACTTTTTTTAATCTCTTAGTGTGTGGTAGTTTAACAGTTTTTAGATATTAAGTCACAAACATTTGAATTTTTCTTTTCTTGATTCTTTAAAATTTAAATGTGTACGTTTTTGACAACTCATGCATGTATATAATGTGTTCTTACTCTCCTATCCCAGAACTTTCATGTCTCCTCCTCTCTAACCATAATGTATGAAGCCATCCCCTCCTTCCTGCAGGTTTCCTCAAGCCTTTTCATGACTTTTAGTCTGCCCCTTGACCTGACAAATTTGACCAATTCCATGTCTGTGAATATCCCTGACATGTTTCCTGAACCAAAGAACTACACTTTCTTTTACCAACACAGAATTATTTACTTTTACTTTCCTTGGCCTGTAGGAGGTGGTAAACTAAAAGACAGGATCTCTCCAACAAATTCTGCAAATATAAGCTGGGGTGCATTCATGCTTATAACTTTTTATACATACAAGAAAATATAATGCATCTATAAACTATAGAATTGTAAATAATGAGCTCATGATATAAATCTTCCATAGACAAAACTCTTATCATTAACTTTGCATTACTCTGCCCCTACAAGAAATTCATTTCAAAGGAATTAACCAAATATAAGCCTGTAATAATAAACCTAAAGATATCTTATGAAAATAAAAAACAACACAAAATATCACACTAGGAATTAAATGTATTTAATGATGGTGTATAATATATGAATAATCTTAATTATGATATTGAAATATCATACAGGAAAAGCATGATTGAGTCTGGCTTTTATATCCATCTTTCTTTTTATTTTATTTTATTTTGTTTTATATAAATGATTTTCTTATTTCATTCCCAAATGTTGCCCCCACCCAAACCCATCAGCTCCTTCAGTCCTTCCCCTAACTCTTCCATAGGATTCCCTGACCTCAGTCCAATGTTTGGCAGTGACTATCTGAATCTGTCTCAATAAGCTGCTGGTAGAGCCTCTCAAAGGATAGCCATGCTAGGCTCCTGTCTGCAAGCACACCAGTAAAAGTGTCAGGGTTTGGTGCCTACCCATGGGATGCGTCCCAAGTTGGTTTGGCCATTGATTGGTAGGATTAACATAGTGAAAATGGCTATCCTACCAAAAGCAATCAACAGATTCAATACAATTCCCATCAAAATACTAACAAAATTCTTCAGACATGGAAAGAGCAATTCGCAACTTCATATGGAAAACCACAAATTCCAGGATCACTAAAACAATTCTGAACAATAAAAGAATTTCTGAAGGAATCACCATGCCTGACCACCCCTGTTTTCTTTCTTTCCAATTTTATCTCCTTTTCCTTCTTTTGACGTGGGGACAGGTATGTAACCCAAGTTTGTCTGAAATTCTTGCTGTGATCTCCCTGCATCCATGCATGTCTCTTTTTGCACTCTCTCTTGGCCAGTGTGAGGCCTTTATCTTGTACTACAGAGCAATAGCGATAAACACACACACACACACACACACACACACACACACACACACACACACACACACACATGGTATTGGTACAGAAACAGACAGGTTAACCAGTGAAATAGAATCAAAGATCCAGAAATAAAACCACATACCAATGGACACTTGTTCTTTGACAAAGAAGCCAAAATTACAGTGGAAAAAAGAAAGCATTTTCAACAAATGGTGCTGGTCTAACTGGAAGTCTGCATGCAGAAGAATGCAAATTGATACATATTTATTACTCTGCACAAAGCTCAAGTGCAAGTGGATCAAATACCTCAACATAAAATCAGAAACACTGAATCTACGGAGGAGAAAGTGAGAAATAACTGTGAATTCATTAGCACAAGGAGAAATTTCCTGAAAAGAAAAAATCAGAAATGGATCAGGCTATCAGATCAACAGTGAAAAATGGGACCTCCTAAAATTGAAAGCCCTTGAAAGGCAAAAGACACTGTCAATAGGTCAAAAAATGACAACCTAAAGATTGGGAAGATATCTTCACTAACCCTATATTTTATAGAGGGTTAATATTCAAAATATATAAAGAATTCAATGAGTTATACTCCAAAAATTCAAATAACACAATTTTTAAAATGGGATATGAAGCTAAACAGAGTTCTGAAAAAAGGAATCTCAAATGGCTGAGAAACTCTTTACAAAATGTTCAAAATCCTTACTGTTCAGGGAAATGAAAATCAAAATGACCCTGAGATTCCACCTTACACCAGTCAGAGTGGCTAAAATAAAAAATTCAAGTGAAAGCACTTGCTGGTGGGGATGTGGAGAGGGGAACACTCTTCCATTGCTGGTGGAATTGAAAACTAATACAACCACTCTGGAAATATATATATTTCTTTCTTTCTTTCTTTCTTTTCTCTTTATTAGATATTTTCTTCATTTACATTTCAAGTGTTATCCAGAAATTTCCCCTTACCCTCCCCCATCCCCGCCCTGCTCCCCTACCCACCCCTTCCCACATAATGGCCCTGGCGTTCCCCTGTACTGGGGCATATAGAGTCTGTATGACCAAGGGGCCTCTCTTCCCAATGATGGCCAACTAGGCCATCTTCTTCCATATATGCAGCTAGAGACATGAGCGCAGGGGGAACTAGTTAGTTCATGTTATTCTTCCACCTATAGGGTTGAAGACACCTTCCGCTCCTTGGGTACTTTCTCTAGCTCCTTCCTTGGGAGTCCTGTGTTCCAACTAATAGCTGACTGTGAGCAACCACTTCCCTGTTTGCCAGGCACTGGTATAGCCTCCCATGAGACAGCTATATCAGGTCCCTTTCAGCATTATCTTGCTGGCATATGCAATAGTGTTTATTTTGGTGGCTGATTATGGGAAGGATCCCTGGCAGCTGCCATCACTGATTGGTCCATCCTTTTGATTCAGCTTCACACATGATCTCTGTAACTCCTTCAATGTGTGCTTTGTTCTTAATTCTAGGAAGGGGTGAAGAGACCACATTTTGAACTTCATTCTTCTTGAGATTCATGTGTTTAGTAAATTGTATCTTGTGTAGTCTAGGCTTCTGGGCTAGTACCCACATATCAGTGAGTACATGTTATGTGAGTTCTTTTGTGATTGGGTTACCTCACTTAGGATGACACCCTCCAGATCCATCCATTTGCCTAGGAATTTCATATATTCATTGTTTCTAATAGCTGAGTAGTACTCCATTGTGTAAATGTACCAAATTTTTTGTATCAATTCCTCTGTTGAGGGACATCTGGGTTCTTTCCAGCTTCTGGCTATTATGAATAAGGCTGCTATGAACATAGTGGAACATGTGTCCTTATAACCAGATGAAAACTCTTCTGGATATATGCCAAGTAGAGGTATTGCTGGATCTTCCGGTACTATTATGTCCAATTTTCTGAGGAACTGCCAGACTGATTTCCAGAGTGGTTGAACAAGCTTGCAGTCCCACCAACAGTGGAGGAGTGATCCCCTTTCTCCACATCCACGCCAGCATCTGCTGTCACCTGATTTTTTAATCTTAGCCATTCTTACTGGTGTGAGGTGGAATCTCAGGGTTGTTTTGATTTGCATTTCCCTGATGATTAAGGATGTTGAACATCTTTTCAGGTGCTTCTCAGCCATTCGGTATTCCTCAGTTGAGAATTCTTTGTTTAACTCTGTGCCCCACTTTTTAATGGGGATATTTGATTTTCTGATGTCCACCTTCTTGAGTTCTTTATATATAATGGATATCAGTCCCCTATCAGATTTAGGATTGGTAAAGATCCTTTCCCAATCTGTTGGTGGCCCTTTTGTCTTGTTGACAGTATCTTTTGCCTTACAGAGCTTTGCAACTTTATGAGGTCCCATTTGTCAATTCTTGATCTTACAGCACAAGCCTTTGCTGTTCTATTCAGGAATTTTTCCCCAGTGCCCATATCTTCGAGGCTTTTCCCCACTTTCTCCTCTATAAGTTTCAGTGTCTCTGGTTTTATGTGGAGATCCTTCAACCACTTAGACTTGACCTTCATACAAGGAGATAAGAATGGGTCAATTCACAGTCTTCTACATGATAACCGCCAGTTGTGCCAGCACCATTTGTTGAAAATGCTGTCCTTTGTCCACTGGATAGTTTTATCTCCCTTGTCAAAGATCAGGTGACCATAGGTGTGTGGATTCATTTCTGGGTCTTCGATCCTATTCCATTGATCTACCTGTCTGTTGCTGTACCAGTACCATGCAGTTTTTATAACGATTGCTCTATAGTACAGCTTGAGGTCAGGCATGGTGATTCCACCAGAGGTTCTTTTATTGTTGAGAAGAGTTTTTGCTAATCTNAGCAGCAAAACGTTGGGTCCAGTTTGTGCAGCCAGTCTGATAGTCTATGTCTTTTTATCGGGGAATTGAGTCCATTGATATTAAGAGATATTAAGGAACAGTAATTGTTGTTTCCTGTCATTTTTGTTTTTAGAGTTGGGATTCTGTTCTTGTGGCTGTCTTCTTTTAGGTTTGTTGAAGGATTACTTTCTTGCTTTTTTTAGGGCATAGTTTCCATCCTTGTATTGGTGTTTTTCTGTTATTATCCTTTGAAGGGCTGGATTTGTGGAAAGATATTATGTGAATTTGAATTTGTCATGGAATACTTTGGTATCTCCCTCTATGGTAAATGAGAGTTTTGCTGGGTACTGTAGCCTGGGCTGGCATTTATGCTCTCTTAGTGTCTGTATAATCTCTGTCCATGATCTTCTGGCTTTCATAGTCTCTGGTGAGAAGTCTGGATTAATTCTAATAGGCCTGCCCTTATATGTTACTTGACCTTTTTCCCTTGCTGCCTTTAATATTCTCTCTTTATTTAGTGTGTTTGTTGTTCTGATTATTATGTGTCGGGAGGAATTTCTTTTCTGGTCTAGCCTATTTGGAGTTCTGTAGGCTTCTGGTATGTTTATGGGCATCTCATTCTTTAGGTATGGAAAGTTTTTTTCTATTATTTTGTTGAAGATATTTGCTGGCCCTTTAGTTTGATAGTCTTCCTTCTCATCTACTCTTATTATCCTTAAGTTTGGTCTTCTCATTGTGTCCTGGATTTCCTGGATATTTTGTGTTAGGATCTTTTTGCATTTAGCATTTTCTTTGATTGTCCTGTCTATGCTTCCTATAGAATCTTCTGTGCCTGAGATTCTCTCTTCTATCTCTTGTATTCTGTTGCTGATGCTCATATCTATGGTTCCTGATTTTTTTCCTATGGTTTCTATCTCCAGGGTTATCTCCTTTTGGTTTTTCTTAATTGTTTCTACTTCCATTTTTAGGTCCTGGATGGTTTTGTTCCATTCCATTACCTGTTTGGTATTGTTTTCCTGTAACTCTCTATGTATTTCCTCTTTAAATGCTTCTAGTTGTTTATCTGTGTTTTCCTGTACCTCTCTAAGCTTTTCCTCTTTAAATGCTTCTACTTGTTTATCTGCATTTTCCTGTATTTCCTTCTTGTAGTCCTCCATCATCATCCTGATGAGTGACTTTATATTCATGTCCTGTTTTTCTGGTGTGCTGTTGTATCTAAGACTTGATGGGGTGGGTGAGTTTGGATCTGGTGATGCCAAGTACCCTTGGATTCTGTTGCTTCTGTTCTTATGCTTACCTCCTGCCATCTTTAACCAAGGAGACCTGGTGTTGTTGCAGGCCAAAAGGGAGAGTCTGAAATGGTCTGGGTCTTTATCTCTGTTCTGGCTGGTGACTCAGGTCGCATGGGATTGGGCAGGAACAGATGCTGCATTCAGCTGCTCACCTGTGGTCCCAATATAGCCTGGGGAGTCCCGGGGAGAGTGCGCAGAGCCTGTGCCCGAGCCCTGGGCTGGTGTGGGGTGCACCTGACCAGACCGGAAGGGAAGGGCTATATATTTCTTTCTACGGTCATATTTGTTCTTTGGTTTTATTTCTTTTCCCTTAAGGGGAAGTTACACGAAGATTATATGTTTATATAATAATATATTTTCTTCCCTTTATTTCCATTCACTCTTTCATTTTTTTTGTTAGAAAAGAGATATAAACATATGTTTGCTTTTTTTTAAATTAATACTTTTTCTAAAACTTATTTGCCAAAACAGGAAAATCACTTTTCATGACTATTAGTAAAAGCTCCTATCAAAACTGGATATATGAAATTTTAAACCAATTAATAATATAGTTTATCACCATAAGTTTAATTCAAGTGTTTTTTTTTTGAAATTTGTGAAAAGCATTCTTTTTTTTTCCATTTTTTATTAGATATTTTCTTCATTTACATTTCACATGTTTTCCAGAAAATCCCCTAAACCCTCCCCCATCCCCCAGCCTGTTCCCCTACCTACCCCACCCACTCCCCCCTATTGGCCCTGGCATTACCCTGTACTGGGGCATATAAAGTTTGCATGACCAAGGGGCCTCTCTTTCCAGTGATGGCCAACTAGGCCTTCTTCTTCTATATATGCAACTAGAGACATTTAAGTTTTTAAGTCAAAGATCATGATGAGGTCAGCATTAAGAATGTAATACATATTTTACATGTGTCATCTTCTTGATACTAAAAACTGTGATGTGTGGTTGCCTGGTTCCTATCTAATAGATTAAAATATTGAAAATATTGAAAATGTATTTTCCAAGGTAATTATTATACGTGACTCTAACTCCTTTTCAGAGGAAATGCTTTATTTATCTTACAGTTATGGAAAGGTTAGTATCTGATATTGGTGTTAACTTGGCTTTGATAAGAGCCTCATGGCAGATGCTGTTGCCATGACAGCAGCACACATGTGGGAGATCACATGGGGTCTGAGTAATCCACACAGAGTCTAATGACTTGTGAAAATTATATTACTTCTTTCCACAGATGGACTGTCTATGGCCAAAGGACTTTTTAAAGTCCTACACAGCTCTCATTCATGCTAAGGACCAGGTCTCCAACAGTGAAACCCTAGGGGATGAACCATTTCCAAATTATAGCTATAACTATGCTTGAAAGCAACTAATTTTATTTAGTTAGTTTTTATGTCTTTTGGGAAAATAATAATATGAATCTTGAAATCTTGAAAGCAGCTACTATTTGCCTAAGGGAATTGCAAAAAATCTAGGACTGTAGACTTATAAATAAACTGAATTCAGCCTTGCTTATAGTTGAGCCGTACAGTGACAAAAAGAAAATTTTATTTTCCTTTCACTCTGAGTTTAACAGCTCAATTAATATCACTTACATTTTAAGCCATGCACAATTTTTACCTACTTTCTGCCAGTCTTGTATAACTTTGGTTATTTCTCCTTAAGAAATAGTCTTGATTTCACTTAAAAACTTAATTATTAAAAGAAGAAGTGTTTCAATTATGTGCTGTCTAGAAATGCAAATTGGTTTATGTCTGAAGACTTTAAGAAGCCAAGTTTCAAAGTCTCCTTTTAAACTGATCTGAAACCTGAAGGATGAAATGATAGAGTCAATTTTCTCTTATGAATGCAGTCATCAAAGAAGCCCTTATGCTGTTTGGCTTCTGTGTTACTTCATTCCATAATGGGCTTTGAATGAAGAGGGATAAAAGTGAACATCATTAAAGCAGATGATTCATGCAGAGCAGGTCTTTAAAGACAGTTAACTATTGATGAAAAATGTCAGTATTATTGTATACTTGTACAGTTGAAAGGGATTAAAATATAGAAACTAAAAAAAGATAAGGTTGAATAACTCAGAACTAACTTTGAGAAAACAAACAGTAATTTCTAATTACCTGAATACACCAGTTATATGGGATAGGATTTTTCTTGGTAACACTGGTCCATGGTAAATATGATTCAACCATCATTTCTTCATTCATTCCTTTTTAATTCAGTTAAGCTTTATTAAATAAGAATATACACTAATGCTACCCAATAATTCAATTTCTATTGCCATACTCGTCAGTCTTTCATAAAATTAAGAATTCTATTACTAGATTTGAAAAGTCAAATGTCATATATAGCTACAAGTATGCTTTCTGTGATAAACAGTAGAAAGACTCCAGATATTTCTCCACTTCTAATCTCCGTGATATATATATATATATATATATATATATATATATATATATATATAATCTTAGACATGTGCAAATAGACTGACAATAGCTAACCAATCCAGTTCCTGGGTTAATAAGTCATTAGGGAAACATAATAAAATATATGACATTTTAATTTTCGGTCAGTGAGGCCTGCAAATATCAGTTTTCAAAGCACAGGTAATTGTTTCTGAAACCAGGCCCATTCTATTTATTCATTAACTTGACATATTATCTAATACTTTATTTGTATAAATTGTTTATATTAATTTATTGAAAAGGTCAGTAATTTATATGGAGCTGCTGGTCTAATAGGATAAAAGATTGTTTCTCGATATCTTATTATTTCATTCATCTTACTCGCTTGTTGTATATGATACTACCATCTCAAAGCAACTAAGTCAGATACAACTTGTTCTGATTTCATTATACGAAATGAAAATCTCATATACTCACTCAAATATAAAAAGACATGACATCATCAGCTTTATGGTTCTTTGGGGCTTAAAGGTAATTCCAATACAAATTATTTCACTGTAGCTCAAACTGAAAGTTGAATAATTTTTTTCAGAAACTTATTCATAGGAATCCTGATGGACCTATATTTAAAATATTTTCCCAGAAGCCTTTTATATTTGCTTCCATCAAATACCTAGACTACAACTAACATGGGACATGTCAAATGTCTAGGGGCCACATAGACATTGTAAATTCTGAACAAAAGTTATGTATCAGTTTTTCATAAAGTAATTCCACTGGAGATATTTTTCTATTTTTTTCCAGGGCAAAGGCTGTGATGGGAAGATTCCATGTTGTGACATCTGTATAGGGGATGCTTTTTCTAGTTCACCTTTTCACCAAATTCACTAACTCTCAGAATAAAAGCTTCATGAAGGAAACCTTTCCTGACTCCCCATGTTGAGCCAACTTTGGACATTGCCAAGTCTACCTCTCAAAAGACCTATTAAAATCTAAAAGCTTCAGACCTTTGGCAGATGCTCTCAGGGCAGATGTTGATTCCAGTGATTAGTAAATTTTCCAAACTTATTCTTTTAGTAGTTTTTGGCTTCTGTGAATTCTTGTCACCTCTATTCCAGGCATAAAATGATTGTGTTAATATGTCACCTTTTGTTAGTTAGCACTTCTGCTTCATTAGTCAAACTGCCAGACATGTTTGCAAACTAAGTAAAAACACTAGATAAAATCTGTACAATACCTAAACAAACCTATGTTAGTAGTGGCCTTCAGTTCCAGCACTCAGAAGGCAGAGACAGGTGAATCTCTGATTCTGAGGTCAGCCTAGTCTCATGTTTATATCACTACAAATTACATACACAACTGGATGAGAAGGGTAAAAATTTTCTCCCATTTTGATGTTTTTCTCTTCATTTATCACTGTCATATTATATATGGTACATACTGGTGTGTGCTGAGATATTAATTCATGTAGCAAAGAATATTATATCTTTGTACAATTACTGACTGGACACATTATTATTGATGGGCTCACAAATGACATTTAATAAACTTTTTATTAGTTCTGCCGCTAATTGTCAGAAAGTCAAACATGCTTTGCTTTCACTATAAAGGCAAAATATAAAAACTTAGATAATAAGTTGTATGAATATACATATCACATAAAAATTTCAATTTTATAATGATAATGAATTGAACTAGAAGTATTACCTTGAGGGGCATTAATGAAAAATGAAAATAAAAGAACCCAAATACCTGATGAGGTAGAAGACAAAGAGCATTCAGAAGATGAGATATCTTGCTATAAAAATGGAGTGTGAAATGCTAAACAACAGGGAGGTGAAGTTGATTATCAGAGTCAAGTGAGGAGGAAAGTGTGTACAACTGAGTAGTTATAGCAGGGTTAATATAGTAAAAATGGCCATATTGCTGAAAGCAATCTACAGATTCAATGCAAAATTGAATCAAAATTCCAACTCTATTCTTCATAGAGTTAGGAAGATTCAATTCTGGCAAATTTATTTTGAATAACAACAAACCCAGATTAGTGAAAACTATTCTCGACAATAAAAGAACTTCTGGGGGAATAACCATCCCTGATCTCAAGCTATAATACAGAGCAACTGTGATAAAAAAAAAAAAAATGGCATGGTACTGGTACAGAGACAGGCACATTGATCACGTTGATCATCAGAATAGAATTGAAGAGCCATAAATGAACCCACACACGTATGTTCACTTGATCTTTATAAAGGAGCTAAAACCATCCACTGGAAAAAAGACAGCATTTTGAACAAATTATGCTGTTTAAATGGAGGTCAGCATGTAGAAGAATACAAGTTGATTCATTCTTTTTTTTTTATCAATTAGTTTTTATTAGATATTTTCTTAATTCACATTTCAAATGTCATCCCGAAATTCCCCCCCCCCCGCCCTGTTCCCCTGCCCACCCACTCCCACTTCCTGGCCCTGGCGTTTCCCTGCACTGGGGCACATAAAGATTACAACACCAAGGGACCTCTCCACCCAGCGATGGCCAACCAGGTCATCCTCCGCCACATGTAGAGCCAGAGACACATGTTCTGTGGGTTCTGGTTAGTTCATATTGTTATTCCTCATTCTTATCTCCTTGTACAAATCTCAATTCAAATGGATCAAGGACCTCCACGTAAAACCAGATACACTGAAAATAATAGAAAAGAGATTGGGGAAGATCCTCGAACACATGGGCAAGGGGAAATTTTCCTGAACAGAACATCAACAGCTTATGCTCTAAGATCAAGAACTGACAAAAGGGACCTCATAAAATTACAAAGCTTCTGTAAGGCAAAGGACACTGTTAATACAACAGATTGGGAACAGATCTTTAGATCTTTGCCAACCCTACAACTAATAGATGGCACTATATATTTATATACAATAACTCATGAAGTTAGACTCCATAGAACCAAATAAAAATGGGGTTCAGAATTAAACAAAAACTCTCAGCTGAGGAATACTGAAAGGCTGAGAAGTACTGAAAGAAATGTTCAACATCCTAAGTCATCAGGGAAATACAAATCAAAACAACCCTGAGATTCCACCTCACACCAGTCAAAATGGCTAAGATCAAAAAATTCAGGTGGCAGTAGATGCTGGCAAGGATATAAAGAGGAATACTCCTCCATTGTTGGTGGAATTTCAAATTGGTACAACCACTCTGGAAATCATTTTGGTGGTTCCTTAGAAAATTGGACATAGTACTACCTGAGGACCCAGTTATACTACTCCTGAGCATATACCCAGAAAATGCTCCAACATGTAACAAGGACACATGCTCCACTATGATGATAGCAGCCTTTATTTAAAATAGACAGAGATGGAAAAAAATATATCCTTCAACAGAGGAATGAGTACAGAAAATGTAGTACATTTACACAATGGAGTACTCCTCAGCTATTAAAAACAATGAATTTGTGAAATTCGCAGGCAAATCGATGGAATTAGAACATATCATCCTGAGTGAGATAAATCAGTCACAAAAGAACATACATGGTATGCACTCACCGATAGGTGGATAATAGTCCAAAAGCTTGGAATACCCAAGAAACAAGTCACAGACCACATGAAGTTCGAGAAGAAGGAAGACCAAAGTGTAGATGCTTCAGTCCTTAGAAGTGGGAATACTTCTAAGAAGGAAATACTCCAGGGAGGAAATATGGAGACAAAGCATGGAGCAGAGACTGAAGGAAAGGCCATCCAGAGACTACCCCACCTGGGGATCCATCCCTTAAATAGATACCAAACCCAAAAACTATTGTAGATGCCAAGAAGTACTTGCTGATAGGAGACTGATATAGCTGTCTCCTGAAAGGCTCTGCCAGAGCCTGGCAAATGCAGAGGAAGATGCTCACAGCCAGCTGAGCATGGAGTCCTCAATGGAGGAGTTAGAGAAAGGACTTAAGGAGCTAAGGGGGTTTGCAACCCCATAGGAAAAACAATAATATCAACCAACCAGATCCCCCCACCCTCCGCCGCCCAGAGCTCCTAGAGACTAAACAACCAACCGAAAAGTATACATGGAGTGACTCATGAAAGGATGGCCTTGTCAGATATCAGTTAGATGATAGGCCCTTGGTCCTGTGAAGGTTCTATGCCCCAGTGTAGGGAATGCCAGGAAGGGGAGGCAGGAGTGGGTGGGTGAGTGGGTGAGCACCCTCATAGAACCAGGGGGAGAGGAGGGGGTGTTTGGAGGGGAAACTGGGAAAGGGGATAACAATTTAAATGTAAATAAATAAAATATCCAATAAAAAGAATAATGGGTAAAAATCAACAATGAAAGCATCTGATACATTGAATAGCAATCTTTATATGTGAAATAAAGCCCACTGCATCTGGACTGGATTTGAGGGTAGATGAACTTAAAAGAGGTTCAGTAGCCTGACACACTAATGTGATAAAATGATTTTCCAGAAATGATGGACTCCATGTTCTCATAGAGTAAGTGTTCTACTAGATTCTTAATTGATTATTTTTCAGTATCCATAATATATTTTGGTATAGTGATTTTGCATATTACTCAATTTCAGTTAAGTTGGAAAACAGTATAAATGCTACTTTTATGTATTTGAATGTCCTCTACATGACAGTGCTTACATAGATGCTCTGATTCATTCTGTGGTTCACTAGGCATCAGTTCTTCCCACTGCAGCTCGGTTTTGCAAAATTCGAGATCTGAAAACATCAATATTTATTTTTATTTCAAGCAAGTGGAGAGATAGCTGCATTCAGGGTTTTCTTTAATGATTGAAATAATTGTTCTTTACCCAAAGTTTAATATTTGCCTTCTCATTTCCAAGATAATCCTTAATAAGATACACAAAACAAGAGATTTACATTAAATATAACAGATAACTGCATTGTAGTAACACTGGTTAGAATGACAGCAAAAGTTTTCTGATAAAAATTAAACACAGGATTAGCTTATATTATCTTTATATCCCATCTTAAACTTATCTGACCTTATGCTCATGCTGTGCTACACTTTACTTATAAAAGTTTATAAAAGGTCTACTTCTGTGTGTCACTGCGATTATAAGATAAGAAGGAAAATGCTGCTCCTTGAAATAAGATTATAGATGAAACATGAGAAGGCAACTGTGAAAAATGGATAAATGGTCTTTGTCAGGGAAGGATGCATGTGATGAATAGTTTTCTGTCAACTTGCCAAAAGTTAGAACCATTTGGAAAAACAGAACCTCAATTCAGGAATTACTTTCATATAAGCATGCTATAGGCAAGCCTGCAGGTTATTTTTTAATTAGCGATTGAGGTGGGAGGGCTGAGCCTATTGTGAGTGGGACCATACCTGTGTTGGTGGTCCTGGGTTCTATGAGAGAGCAAGCTACACCAATAATGAGGAAGAAGTCAGTAAGCTATACTCTTCCATGCATCGGCTCCTGACTCCGGATTCTTGTCCAGTTTTCAGTTTCTGGATTGTCTTTCTTCAATGGACAGTGATTAAGAATCTGTCTCCTGAGAGGCCCTACCAGTGCCTGACTAATACAGAAGTGGATGCTCACAGTCATCCATTAGACAGAGCACAGGGCCACCAATGAAGGAGCTAGAGAAAGTACCCAAGGAGCTGAAGAGGACTGTAGCCCCATAGGAGGAACAACAGTATGAACTAACCAGTACCCCCAGAGCTCCCAGAGACTAAAACACCAATCAAAGAAAATATATGGTGGGACTCCCGACTCTAGCTGCATTGTAGTAACACTGGTTAGAATGACAGCAAAAGTTTTCTGATAAAAATCGTAGCAGAAGAGCACCTAGTTGGTCATCAATGGAAGGAGAGGCCCTTGGTCCTGTGAAGGTTCTCTGCCCCACTATAGGAGAATGCCAGGGCCAGGAAGTGGGAATGTGTGGGTTGGGGAGCAGGAGGAGGGGGAAGAAGATGGGGATTTTGGGGGGGGGGACTAGAAATGGGGACAATATTTGAAATGTAAATAAAGAAAATATTCAATAAAAACAGAATATGTAAGCCAATTAATTCATTTCCTTCCAAATTTGCTTTTGTTCGTGTTTTTTTATCACAGCAATAGTAACTCTAACCAGACAGTCCCCAATTGGTTTTTAAAAACTAAATGGTCAGCTCTGACATCACACACACACACACACACACACACACACACACACACACACACACACACACACACACATTACATTATATGGATTTATAGACTGAGCAAGTTGTATTTACATAATTAGGGATAAATGTGTGTGTGTGTGTGTGTGTGTGTGTCTGTGTGTCTGTGTGTCTGTGTGTGTCTGTGTCTGAAAACAGTAAAGAAAACAAAGCTATGAATTTGAGAGAAAGCAAGGAGAACTAACCAGTATCCCTGGGACCTGGGATCAATAAGATTATCTTTCTGAGGAGCAAGTTAAGGAATGAACGCCAGGCTGACAGTGGTATAAAAGTTAGGAAAACTTGTGGGAGAGTTGCTTTACAAGAAAACAGATCATGATATGACATTTTGTAGTCATAAAGATGTATAGGAAAGGTCCCAGAAAGAATACTGGGGAGAAGGAGAACTTGGGTGAAATAGCAAGCAAGAAAAATTGTAGAACTGACAGATTCAGTTGTCATTCTAAGACAGTACAGATTCAGAAAATCTAAAGTAGCCACAAACTTCTTCCCTACTACATAGACACCTATTTATTCTTTTTTTTTTTTTTAGCCTGGAGAAGTCTGAATAATTAATTAAGGTGTAAATACTTTGTGTTTGAAGTTGGGCTGCTATTTTTACTTTGATTATCCCCAGAAGTATTTCATCTAAGTAGGGCATAGCACTACCAACAGGAACTGTATTCTACAATATGATACTCGGGTTTTCATAGCATAATTTCTAAAAGCTAAACTTGATGTGCAATAAAAATGGCACTTAAAATCCCTATGAGGACCTAATTAATTATGTCAGCAGGGAAAAGGGCTTGTCAAAGAAGCCTGAAGATTTGAACTTGATCCCTATAGCCTGCCATGAAAAAAAAGAAGAAATAAACCCAGAAGTTATTTTCTGACCTCCACACCTGTTCCATGCAATGTACATGACTGTGCTCATACTCACATATCACATGCATATACCAAAAATTGTTAATTTTAAAGGTTCTATATTCAGCAAAACTGTCTAGATTGTATATGATTACATGTTATACAGGACATATGGTCATAATATCAGCCACAAACTTAGTGAAATAGGATACTGTATTGAGGGAACTCAAACTTCACAAGCCTATGGGAATTTGTAGAGACTGAGACTCTGCTGGTAGGGAAGGGTAAGCTTGTGTGCCTGTCAATTTCAATCAAGACGAATTACTGCAATTTCCAAGATTTAGCAAAACCATCATGGAATTGGGTTCAGTAAAAGCCGGCTACCATCACTCACCTATGGAATCCAATCCCTCTGAGGTTTTTAAGGATGCTGGCCCTCCTAAGCAGTGCGGTCCTCTGTGATTTGACAAATGAAGTGCCCTTTTGTTCTGCCTTACAGAATGTAATTAACTGGAGGATCTTTCAGCTTTTCACAGAATATTTACTTAAACATGTTTACTTTCACGTACCATCTGCCAGAGCTGAACTACTGTTTCTACTTTACAGAACAGGAGCTTTCACATTTTCAAGCTTTTGCCAGAGATGCTGGCAGATTTTAACAGTTCCCTGGGGCAATGTGGTGCACTGCCCACAATTTCCTGATCTATGAATACACTTAGGGTATCATCCCATGGATAAATCAGTCTACAGGCTTCAGTGAGTACTATTAACAGAACCCCCCTCCTCTCTGGCAAGTCTTGTACTTCCTTAGGAAGCTCTTGTTTCATGGATTGATATTATGACTAGGAACCGACAAGTAAATCGATCCCAGAATAAGGACTTTGTTCATTTCAATGGCAAAAATAAATTATTGTTATGTAAGATGGGTTATTATCTTTTTGCAAGGAGTAACATGTGTTTTGTAGTTATCAACGGCACAGAATAACCTGGAGTCTGCTTTCTTCCATGTATACTAACCCCACTCTTTCCCTTTGAGCACTCAGTCTTTTATTCCTCCCCAACCAGGGCCTATACTTCAGCAGAACAGAATTGCTGTACTCAGAATTCTTCACTCACCAGCTTTCTCTGAAGCTTGTGTCGTCTTCTAATTAAGTCTCTCGACCAAGCTGAAGCTGTCTCTTCCCTCCAGCCACAGAAGATGAGAGTCCCATTAGTGCTTCCTTTAATGCTTTAGTGCTTCCAATTAAAGATATTAAATTCTTTAATTCCTGCCTTTTCTGAACCAGTCAGACACCTAGGATACTGCATATATGAGGTAGTTTCTTCCAGTGGTATCTCATAACAGTTCAATGGTAGTAACAGTTTCAACACTTTCTTTAAAATTCCAATTGACAGATGATACCATTTCTATCTAAAGTTAGCAGGGAGTCTGCCCACACCAACTCAAAATTGAAAATTATAAGCGTTCTTTGACATTTGTCTAAGTTCACGTTCCCCATCTATAGGATGGCACACAGGGCCCCCAATGGAGGATCTAGAGAAAGTACCCAAGGAGTCAAAGGGATCAGCAACCCTATAGGTGGAACAACAATATGAACTAACCAGTACCCCTAGAGATAGGGGCTCTAGCTGCATATATAGCAGAAGATGGCATATATATATATATATATATATATATATATATATATATATATATATATATATATATATCAAAAGTCAGATTGGAAGTCAGTGATACAAGTATATACAATTTGTATCCACTGCTTAAATCTAAAGTGTGGATGAACAGAGCTCATAATTCAAAATAGGCAAAGTGTAAGTATGCTACCTCAGAAACCAGTTACTCATTGCTGATTAATTCATAATTCTTTTTTCCTATTAACCTGTGGAATATTTGAAACAGAACAGAAGCAATGCATTGTATTCTATGTCCTGTATACCCAGCTTAATTGCCCAGTAAGTGCTAAATGGTAAAATAAAGTGTTCTTAAAGTTGGGTATTTTAAGTATTTTTGGAATAGTATTTTATCTCTTTGCAAGTATTCAAAAATAAATACCATTGTATATTATATAATATATCTGTAGGTCCTTTGTTGCCACACTATCAAATAGGTTTGTTAAGTTTCCAAACTTGGAACTTTGTTGACAGTTCTTTCATATGAATTGGGTTTTTTAAAGGGTTTATAAACACCTAAATCTTGTGGTGCAAAACTTGTTCTAGAACACTTATAATAACAGTGAACTCTATACTACTTTCACACCTCCAATGGCGATGAACTTAAAATATCAGAAAGCATTCATTTCTATTTTGCTGATTTGTACCTGGTCCAAGTGAAGAAGAATTGAAATGTGATTTTGTGCTAGAAATAAAGATGCCAATCTGTCTGGTATTTATGAAATTGTCCTAATTAACAAAATGATAATTTCTTAACATTTGGCAATATTAATAAGGCCATATGGGTCTATCAAAAATATTTGCAAAAATGTGTGGTATTATATATATATATATGTGTGTGTGTGTGTGTGTGTGTGTGTGTGTGTGTGTGTATGTGTGTGTGTGTGTGTGTGTATGGTTAATCCTGATTTATTTCATATTTTCCTTATTCCAAAGGTTAAATATGCTGTCTATTCCTTTTTATTTTCTATCTCAAAATAAGTATGGTGGGTACTATGACAAAACATGAATATTATGTGGATTTCTTCTCCTCTCATAGCTGTAGTCCCTATAGAATTTTTAAAACTCACTAGCATATATGGTAAGTACCATAAATTATGGCAGAATTTCTCATGCTTATTTACATGTCAAAAATGTATCAAATAGTTTAATGAGAAATAATACTAGTTTCTATTTCAGTCAACTGTGGTCACAACAATTCTATGTTGTAAGTTGTCCCAAACTTTGACATTCAATATTAGAATTTTGTTTCTTGCTAACAATTCCATGAGCCACAGAATCTTTCTGGAACCACTAGTCTTACCAGTTATAACCAGTTCCTAAGTGGGATTCCAGTCTGTTCCATATACCTCTCATTCTTCTGGAATAAGCTAGTGTTAAAGGACCATAGTAGGGGCTAAAAAAGCCAATTCAGGAATACAAACAAGTTCCAGATTGTATTTTTATCATGACTGCCAATATATCATTGCTACATTTGAGACTCCAGTTGTGTCTGTCTTCATTGTGCCTACATCCTCCCGTTTTTCTTTCCCTTCCATTTCTCCATCACTTACTTGTTCCTCTTTGTGGTGTCCGGGATCTCTGAGTGTCTGGAGTTGTCTTAAGAGTGGTTTCAAGAGTGTTAAGCTCTGCTTCTGCATTATGGCATGGAGCAGGGGTCATCTCGGCCACGGTCTGCACCCCACCACCCCATATTTGTACAGAAGCAAACTGGTGGTCACCTCAAGCTAGCTCCCTCTCCAGGCATCATAGTGCTTGTCTGGTTGTTGTCTAGAACTCATTTCTTGCCCAGCCCACCTTAGTGGCCCTATTGAGGGTCATCTGCTTTGGGCCTACCTCTGTCTGGGGCCCACAGGTCCCAGGCAGGCTTCTTCTAGTCTCCAACTTGCTCACCATCCTGGGAGCCCCTCTGGACCTGTGTGGCACTGCATTGGTGATCATCTCAGACTAGCTCCCTATCTGGGAGGCTTGGCATCAGACTGATGGTTGTCTCATGCTTGCTTTATTTCAGGAAATGTTAGCTTACTAAGCGTTCAGATGTTCATAGGGCAGAGCACTGAATGTAAGCCTAGCCTTTCTCCTCTGGGCCACCTACTGGTGCACATGTGACACAGCAGTCCATCTGCAATGCCTGTAGGGGCAGCGATGCTCACATCTCAGTAAGTAAAGCAATATCACCAAAACCAATATTGATGAAATATACAAATGCTCACCTCCCATAAAGGCTGAGAGGAGAAAATAATTACCAGCTGAATAAGCTGAATGATCACAGTTCTATATTAAATAACACTAATGAGCAAGATATAAAAGCATAGTTCATATAGCTTTTATTAATTTCTAAAAATAATAAGTTTACAATAGGCCCCTTTCTTCTTCCTTTATGTCATATATATGGGGAAAAAGGTATTATAATATATAGTGTTTGCAAAAGAGAATGCAATTATTTTTGAGCCTACATCTCTCATTAGTGGAAAGCCATTTCCCCATATAGGCCAGGATCACAGGAGTTCCAAAGCTTTCTTTAGGGGTCTGAATACAAGCTGGTGACCTGTGTACTCACAAGCTAGAAGCTCCTTCCTTCTCTTTCCACAAGTTTTCAGCTTCAGATTTCTCACCTTCAGAGACCTCCTATAGAAACTAGAAAACGTCTCCCAATGTGCTATACATAATAAGCATGCCAAATTTGCAGTTGCAGACAGTAGTAGATGTCATTTCATCTTAGTGTACAAATGCCACCTACCCCCCAGCTTTTCTTATATGTGTCAATGTGTCTTTTACATTCTTCACTCACTTGAAACTCCTTGTCAGACACCAAGGTTTGCAGGACAACATGCACATGGGGATATGGGTTATTGCAATGGATATTTATTTATTTGTTTATTCAATGGCCAGTCATATTTGGTTTTATCTTAGGTCTCTCGACTGCCCAGTATCTGCTTCCTGGCCTTCTAGGCAAGACAGCATCTGGCATGAGCTTCCTCAAGTTAAACCAGACATTGATTGGCCAAAGTTTATAACTGTACGATTAGTCATCTAAGTTAGTGCACTTAAAGAATTGATATCTTTAGCAAATATAATAACTGAGATGAAAACATTTGAGAATGTATCATTGACTCTATAAAAATAATGTGTCCAAATCATGAAAACATTATGAGATATAAATTCTGCACTATATCTTGCAGAATTTCAGGGTTATTTTGTCATGCTGGTTGCTGGTTGGTGGTGGTGTTTTTCATAGGCATCATAGCTATTTAGGACTTTCTCTCTCTCTCTCTCTCTCTCTCTCTCTCTCTCTCTCTCTCTTTCTCTCTCTCTTTCTCTCTCCTTTGAAAGCTTCAGAGCGCCTTCCAGTGTCATAGAAGCTAGTCCCCCAAGACGAGACATTCAGGTCAGTTCCACCTCAGGGGCCTCTCATCCCTGTGTCTGAAGTATATTGTGTTTTCAGCAAACAGGGCTTAACTTTCCCCTTTGAGTGGCATCCAAACACAAAAGTAATAGGTTATATGTTTTGGAGTCATTTGGACAGCCCTGACCAACAATTATTTTTTAAAAAGCTTTCTTTCATTGGAATTAACCTAGTAGGCTGGGCTAGTTGGTGAGCCACCAGTCTCTGTTTTTAAGTACTAGGGCTACAGACACAGTTCACTGTGCCAAGCTTTTTACCTGGGTGTCAAGGATACAAAAATGTGGGTTATCATGTTTAGCTGACAG
>LR750334.1:455737-530737 GCA_902729485.2 Mus minutoides
TTTTTAATTTTTTTTACTTATTCACTTTACATTCTGCTCATTTTTCCCCTCCTGGTCACCCTCTCCCACAATCCTTCCTCCATCTCCCTCCCCTTCCTTTCTGGGAGGGTGGAGGCCCCCAGTGGGGAGCCCCACCCCCAGGGTACTTCAAATCTCTGAGAAGCTTGCTGCTTCCTCTTCCACTAAGGCCAGACAAGGCAACCCAGCTATTAGAACATATCCCATGTTCAGGCAACAGCTTTTGGAATAGCCCCTGCTCCAGTTGTTCAGGACCCACATGAAAGTCAAGCTGCAATCTGATCCATCTGAGCTGGAATTATTGTCTTTAACATATTTCTTATTATAGTTTTTGATAATCGCACCTTTTTATCCTGAGTCTGTTTCTGATGAGGCATAAAAAGTTCACTTTTTAAGAACTTCTCTGTAAGAATCTGGAACATGGTTAGGGTCTGGGAAGGAAGGAGCTATGGCAAGATATCCTAGAAAAGGACTATACCTAAGATTCTCATATTAAAAACAAGTTCTCACTCAGGCTACATCAGTTATCTGAAGTTAACAAGTAAATAATGCTATTACTAAGTTCTCAGGGATTTCTGCTCTAGACAGATATGAGCTGTTCTGTTTCCACTGGCCCCTCCATGTTTTAGATCAGCCCTTTTCCCAGTAAATAGGATTCTTGGTGAGGTCAAAAAGTTAGTATTTTTCAGCATAAGTACCTTTAGATTTTTAAGGAAATACATAAATGCAACTTGCTTTGTATATACAAAGTTACTTATTTGTTTATAATAT
Organism: Mus minutoides; assembly: GCA_902729485.2. Taxonomy (NCBI): domain Eukaryota; kingdom Metazoa; phylum Chordata; class Mammalia; order Rodentia; family Muridae; genus Mus; species Mus minutoides. Next base: position 456,527 of record LR750334.1, read on the forward strand.
CAAGACTGAATATATATATATATATATATATATATATATATATATATATATGCACATCTATACATATAATTATATTTAGTCTTTTTAAAGAGGTCCTGAATATGAGAAAAAATAAATGGGTTATACTGGAGAGATAGGAGGAAAGATCCATATTTTACTTTTTAAAAATTTCTATAAAAAGAAAACTTTCATGTACTTTATATTTTAGAATTGACATAATTATTAAATAACACACACAAGTGTGTGTATAGGTGTGCATGAATTTAGTTATAAACATCCAAGCTATACTTAGAAGACAATAATAGCTAATTTATGCCAATCTTCAACTACATTTTATTGTATTTTATTATTGAACAAAATTAGAAAATATTATGTCGATTTGTTTTTTTTTTTTTCAAGACAGGGTTTCTCTGTGTAGTCCTGGATGTCCTGGAACTCACTCTATAGACCAGGTTAGCCTTAAACTCAGAGATCTGCCTGCTTCTGGCTCCCAAGTGCTGGGATTAAAGGCATGTGCCACCACTGCTTGGCTTATGATATGTTTTTGAAAGTTGGTTGAATTATGATAAATTGAAACAAGATTAAACATCTGCTCACTGTTATACCTATATATTTCTACATTAACACTAAAAGAAGAGAGATAATAAAATTTCATTATTTGATTTGTCAAAGACTGTTATGACTACTTTGCTTCAATGAACTTAATTCTAATCTTATTCTTTCCTAATGACTGATATTTTAACCATTTGGAAAGAGTTAGCAATGTGACACTTTGATTTTGAAATTGGTATAGAATTAGAAATAATATGTTTTTTTAAAGATCAGGTCTCACAGGTTGTGTCCTCCACTGTATTCATTGGCATTATGGAAATTTAATAAACAAAGTCTCTTTAGCCAGGGAAGCCTGAAGAGTGCTCAGAATTGTGTTTCATAAGTGTTCAAGGAGCACAGAGATCAAAGGGGAAACACCCACATTAATTGTCAGGGACTCTCTGAATTAAAATTGTTCAAATTCATATCAGTACACATTGAGTTGTTCTAATTAGCATGAATGTTTCTTTCTCTAGGGAACACTTGAGTGAGGCTGGCTAAATGCATTTTTCACAGTCTGTATTTTTTAAGTTCCACTTAGCCGAATTGTCCATTATTGCATTTATGCCAATGAAGAACACTTCCTTTACCTTATAACAGAAACACTAAATTACCAGGACCTTTCTGTGCTTTGGGTGAGCATTTATTTCTTTGTCTATTTTACGTCTCACTCATCCTAACAATTTCACTAGAAAGAATCAATCTGAGGAGAAAAGCTATTATAGGCTTTATTATGAAATTGGATGTTTTCTCTTTTCTTTCTTATTTTTAGTAACTATCCTCTTTATGCCCTCTTGAAAGTTAACAAAGGCTTCTACATCTATGGGGTTTGTGAAGTTATTCTTTCATTCCTATGTAAAATCCTTACTTTAATTTGTACAATGATAAACTATCGGTGAAGCCTTAACAAATAACTGCCTCACCTGTAAGCAGTCTAGTAGGCGCTGCTAATCTAAGCAATGTAACTTTGATTATTCTAAAAGTGAACTGATTACCAGCCTAAGCTAAATAAGTCTATCTTTGAAATGCATACATTAAGCAAGTCAAGCAAAGATGATGGCAAAATTTCAAAAAGGTCTCTAATTACAAGTATATGAATATTTTCATAGTTAATAATCTTGGGGCTGCTATGAAAGGAGATGGCATAAGAGACATAGGGCCCAAAGTAACTAAGAAAGTGAGACTACACATCCTCAGCCTATGATTATTTTGTGTAGAGGAATGAACAGTGACATTGAAAGAATCAGGATCAGAGGAATTTAGTCCAGGAGTTTTACCACTGCAAGTTACAACTTGGAGTGGTCATATGACAGAAAACATGAGTAGTCTTTAGTAGTTACAAGGAGCATCAATGACAGCCAGAAACAAAGTAAGGCCTTGAGTCCTACAGCTTCAAGTAAATGAAATCTGCCACTACCCAAAATAAACACCGTCACAGGTCATAGAGTCTTTCCCTAGACTTTCCAGGCATCAGCTCAAGCACTCAATCAAAATTGAAATCTTCATCTTAACCTTTGAGAACTTGAGCAGATAATTTGCTTACACCATGCCCAGTACTTGACATAGTGTGTCATAGACTACAAAGGAAATGCAATTGTGTATTGTTACATCTGGTAAATACCAGCTGCAAGCTAAGAAAAAGGGGAAAGGTTAGAGCTAATTTACTTCAAAGCTAAAAATGTCTGTACTGTGTGAAGGTGATTTTGAATGAATAATAAGTAAATGTAAGATGGCAAAACTGGAAAAACATCCAGTGTATGAGTTTAAAGAATGTACAAAGAATTTATTTATTGTTTATTATTGTTAAACACATGCTTCAATTGTAATTTTTCCTGGAGCTACTTTTTTATACAAGTAACAATAATTTCAATAAAGTTCCTCTTTACTTAAAGTTACTAGATTATTTTATTGTTTTCCATCAATCTTACTGAGACATGCCCATCATAGGACAAAAAAAAAAAAAAAAAAAAAAAAAAAAAAAAAAAAAAAAAAAAAAAAAAAAAAAAAAAAAAAAAAAAAAAAAAAAAAAAGATTTACTAGCTAAAACACTCAGCAAAACAAAATTTTCAAACCTTTTATTTCAGGATTTGAAGGCATTTACCCACTCACTAAAGAGTCTTCACATTTTACACAGCTCTGTTTGCCATAGTAAAGACAGTAACCTTGGAAATGAATGGTATATATTAGACCACAGTATTGCCTTTCAAGAGAAGGCATTTCATGCTCTGAAACTTAGCTTGCCTAATACCCCAAATGTTTCCCCAAAGATGCCAACAAATTAACGTGCCTAGGAATGTTAGCTGAAATGGCAAAGAGACTTTGCAGGTGTAGTTAAAATCATGATGAAAGTTCACTCCAAGTTATTTAGGCTGAAGTATAGTAACAAAGTTTCTCAATAATGTAAAAGCCATTTATTTTGTTTAAAAAGTCATTAGATCAATGAAGATTTCATGTGCTTTCTGCTTTACAGATAGTATGAAGTTTTCTTCTCCACCAGCCTTTAAATCTAAAATAGTCTGATATCATTGCTCAGTTCACAGCAAATATTTGTTCCCTTGCCTATTGCTCAGAATCCAACATTTTATTTTCATTAATATATTCCAATGTGGGGCACATTAAGCCACATACAGAAAGTTCTTCTTTTTCATAATCCATCTCAATTTTCTTCAAGGTAGAGCCGAAATTCTTATATTTTTGGTTGTGAGCCTAGCCTTTAACAGCTGAGCCATCTCTCTAGCCCTAGAGCCTAAATTCCTAAGCAAGTGAATTAACATTCAGTTTTGTTTTGTTTTTGTTATTGCTGCTGTTTTGTTTCATATTTAGAAAATTAAGACAAATAGAATTAACTGGCTGTAATACCTACATTGTGTTAAAAGAGGAAGACCTTTTAACACAGTGACCACCCCATATCATTCCTGATTATCGCCCTTTGTGGAGGTGAGGAAGAGAGACAGATTATAATACTCATTCCTAAGGCTCATTGTGATTAATTTCTATGAATTTCTTTTATAAAGTACTCTCACATATAAGGTCACTGACAATTTCAGTATGTGTGAATAGGAAGAAGTAAAATTTGGATATGGAAATTAAGTTGAGCCTAGCCTTATGAGAACTATTTCATTCTGACTGTGACATCAGCCCAGAGCCTTAGGTAAATACAGACATTTCCCTTAGCAGTTATTGATAAGCTACAAAGAGCCAGAGCAAAATTTCCCAGCATGGTTCCAATATATCTAGGCATGATTCATGTTCTGACAAAAATAGCAAGAGCCTTTTGAGTAACAAGCTGGTCATAGATATAAGAATGGGGAGAGCTACTGGTCTCACCATTGACATTAATGAAAATCAGAAACATTAATGACCATAAATGGAGAACACTTGCATGGATCAATTTAAAGGTGGAAAAGGGGATTGGACTGCCAACATATTACATGAAAAACCTGTATATCATGGCTGAATCAAGCATTTGACTGCTTACATTAATTCTCATAACCTATTTAAATTTGGCTGTAGCATTTATTGCCCAGTCTCTAGGTTTATCCAGTCTCTGTATTGCCTGTTGTTTGGGCCCTAAGGGGGGAAAAATGGTTAGTCTGAGGAAAGCTTGTGGTAGCATTTATTGCCCAGTCTATGGGTTTATCCAGTTTCTGTATTGTCTGTCCAGTCTATGTTTTATCCACCACTTTGTGAATGATCACTTTGACTAGCCCTTTTGAAGTTGATTTGCATACAGGATTTTTTTTTTTTTTTTGAGAAATCAGTAATTGAGACAGTCTGTGATTTATTTAGGATACTTGCTTTGTGAAGATGTCTTAGTCAGGGTTTCTATTCCTGCACAAATATCATGACCAAGAATCAAGTCAGGGAGGAAAGGGTTTATTCAGCTTAAACTTCCATACTGCTGTTCATCACCAAGGAAGTCAAGACTGGAACTCAAGCAGGTCAGAAAGCAGGAGCTGATGCAGAAACTATGGAGGAATGTTCTTTACTGGCTTGCTTCCCCTGGCTTGCTCAGCCTGCTCTCTTATAGAACCCAAGACTACCAGCCCAGAGATGGTCCCACACACAAGGGGCTCTTTAACACTAAGTGAGAAAATGCCTCACAGCTAGATCTCATGGAGGCATTTCCCCAACTGAAGCTCCTTTCTCTGTGATAACTCCAGCTGTGTCAAGTTGACACCAACCTAGCCAGTACAGAAGACATCCATGTCTCCAGCAATAAGATCTTTTCCTTGGTCATATATGACTTTTATAAGTTTTGTTGATCCAATCTAATCTTTGTATGTTTTGCTGTTATCCATTTTTTTCATTCTCTGTTAACACATAAGGATAACCACATCCCCATCTGAAGACTATTGTAGGTTTCTATTCTAATGTCAACACATCTTTATAGTATATTGGTTGGCCTAGTTCCTCAGGTTTTTTTTTTTTTTTTTTTGACCCAGTGTCTTTCAGCTGCTGTTATTTCTTTTTCACCAACATTAAGAAAACTGTGAGTTAACAAAGCATAATTTAGTCTGTCCTTGGGAGTTTTAATTCTCCCTTTTTATTTAATAAGCATCTCTTTTAAAGAGTATGAGTGGCTCTTTCTATAGTTGATTGTCCTGTGGGATTGTGTGGTATACCAGTTCCATGCTTTATATTATAATATTCAAAGAATTGCTTCATCAAATTGAATACACATGTGGAATCATTGTCAGTTTTAATTTGTACAGGTATCCCCATAATAGCCATTATTTTCAGTAAATGTGTAAGTACACAATCAGCCTTTTCAGAACTTATAGCAGTTGCCCATTAAAATCCTTAGTACCTGTATGGTAGGGTGCAGAATTTGCTTTCCAAATTCTGCAAAATGGGCCAGTGTCATACCTTTTGGTACCCTGAAGGTTACTACAAGCATGTAGTGGAGTTTGGTTGTATAGAGAGCATGGAGAACATTTTTTTTTAATTATTATTTCTTTGGCTTGTTGCCAAGTGATGGAATTTTTTTTCATTAAACCTTTTGCATTAACATGACATTTCTTTAATCTACTTATTTTCTTGATTCATAGATTTTGTATTTTTATGATGTCCTGTTCCTACATGTTTATTTCCTGTGATTTATCATTTTTTTTATATTCTTCGATTGCTTTGTTTAATTCTTTACTGTATCCACAAACACACACAAATCAGTGGAAGAGATACAGACACAAAAGCACTGAAAACACTGTTTCTTATATGTTAATTTAATACTAAATCTTAAAGGAATAACAAGACTTATTGCTACTGAGTGAAAGGAGAAATCCAGGTAGACAAGCTTGTTGCAAGGAAATAACTAAGTTTTGACCCAAAATTTAAATCAAATAGAAAGAAAATGGATCTACATGAAGAGTGGAACAGAGTGAATAATTTTACAACCAGAAACTATACCCTACACCAAAAGAATGGTTGAGGTGTATGTACAGATACTCAATGTTACACTTAAAGAGAGGAGGTCATTAAGGCTGGACAAGACACAAGGAAAAGAACCTAATGTTTTATGCCAACATGCTTCCATCCAAAATAAATTTTCTACAGTGTGTGGTTGCTCTTAATTTCCTCTATGTACCATTCTTCAATATTAACGTCCAGAAATTATACATATGGCATGTAATATTTATGAAATAATTTGATTACAAATACTGTAAAGTATAATACAGAATGTGTACTTTTCATTCCTTAAAGCTGGCTACATGTGTTCATTGCAGAGGTAGTACCAGAAAATGTTTAAGTGGCTAAATGGTTGACTGTAAGTACAAGTGTTATGAATGGTAATCTATATACTTTATTAATATATGTATGTGCACATATATGTGTATATATAAACACATTTCAATGTTTTCAAAATGACTAATTAATTGGAATTTTGAAAAGGTTTTTATTAAAATATAATCTTCATACAATACCTCCCAATTACACTTTCCTCTCCTTCCATTCCTCTCAGTTCTCCCCACCTCCACTCTCCCCATATTTACTTTCTCTTTGTTTGCATTCAGAAAATTGCAAGGCTCCAAGAGAAAACAACCAAAAATGACAAACAAGATACAATAAGACAAGGCAAAGACCTCATTGTCCAGGCTGAATGAGGTAACTCAATAGGAGAAAAGAGTTTCAGAGCAGGCAAAAGCAATCCTGAATAATAAAAGAAGTTCTGGAGGATCACCAACCCTGGCCTCAAGTTGTACTGTAGAGCAATAACAATAGATAGATAGATAGATAGATAGATAGATAGATAGATAGATACATAGATAGATAGATAGATAGATAGATAGATAGATAGATAGATAGATAGACAGACAGATAGATAGATAGATAGATAGATAGATAGATAGATACTGTATGGTACTCATACAGAAACAGACAGGTTGACCAATGGAATAGAATCAAAGACCCAGAAATAAACACACACACACACACACACAACACACACACACACATACACACACACACATGCACACACACACAAACACAAACACAAACACAAACACAAACACAAACACCTGTGAACATTTGATTTGATAATGAAGCCAAACCCATACAATAGAAAAGAGACAGCATCTTCAATAAATGGTACTACTCTAACTGGATGTCTGCATGTAGAAGAATGCAAATAGATTCATATTTATTTCCCTGTTCAAAACTCAAATCTAAGTGGATCAAGGAACCCAACATAAAACCTGATACACTGAATCTAATAGAAGAGAAAGTAGGAAATAGTCTTGAACACATTGGTACAGAAGACAGATTCCTGAAAAGAACACAAAAACTCAGGCACTAAGATCAACAATTAATAAATAGGACCGCATGATTGGAAAACTTCTTTAGGCAAATGACACTATCAACAGGACAAAATGCAGCCTATAGATTAGGATCTTCACTAACCCTACATTTGACACAGGACTAATTTACAAAATATATAAAGATCTCAAGAAGTTAAACTCTAGCAAACTAAATAACAATTAAAAACTGGGATATAGATCTAAACAGAGAATTCTCAACAGAGGAAGCTCAAGTGGTGGAAAAGCATTTTAAAAAGTGTTCAACATCCTTAGTTGTCAGGGAAATGCAAATCAATATGACCCTGAGATTCTACTGTACATCAATCAGAATGACTAAGATCAAAAAGTCAAGTGGCAGCAGGTGCTGGCAGGGATTTGGAGAAAAGAAAGCACTCCTCCATTGCTGGTGGGATTGCAAACCTGTATAATACTGAAAATCAATCTAGTAGATTCTTAGAAAAACAGAAATAGTTCTACCTGAAGACCCAGCTATACCATTCTTGGGTACTCCACCACACCACAAGGACAAGTGCTACATTATGTTAATAGCAGCTTTAGTTGTAATAGCCAGAAGCTAGAAACAACCCAGATATCCCTCAACTGAAGAATGAAGAAAATGTGGTTTATTTACACAATTGAAGACTATTCAGCTATTAAAAATAAGGATATCTTGGATTTTGCAGGCAAATGGATGAAACTAGAAAATATTCTGATTGAGGTAACACAGACCCGAAAGGACATGTTGGTATGTACTCACTGATAGATGGGTATTAGCAAAACAGTACAGTATGTCCATGATATACCCTACAGAAAAGAAAGAAGTTAAACAAGAAATAAGGCTCAAGCAAGAATACTTGAATCATACTTAGAAGGGAAGCAAAATTGTCATAGGATGCAGGTGGATCAAAGGAACTGGGTGGGAGAGGGGAGAGGGAGGAGGGGGAAGCAGGGTTTGGTGCTCAAAGAGACAGGAGATCCAGAAGGCCAGGAGAATTAATGGAAATAAATCTGCAGCTTCTAGGTCTGGAGGGAAGGGAGAATCTTTAGGAAATCCCAGAGACCTGGTTTTAAGAAGGCTTCTAGGAGTCAATTCAGGTGACCTTAGCTGAGATACCTAACAGTGAAGACACAGAACTGGAAGAGGCCACCACTTCCAGTAGCCAGGCAGGACTCCCAGTGGAGGAATAAGGACACCAACCCACCCACAAAACTTCTGACTCAAAATTTATCCTGTCTAAAAGAAATGAAGGGAAGGAGTAGAGACCAAATAACTGCCAACCAATAACTGACCCAACCGGAAACCCAGCCCATGAACAAGCATAAATCCATGACACTATTAATGATACTTTGTTATGCTGCAGACAGGAGACTATTATAATTGTCCTGTGAGAGGCTCTAACCAGCAGCAGCCTGAAACTGATGCAGACACCCACAGCCAAACATTAGATGGAGGTTGGGAACACTTATGGAAGAGTTGGGGAAAGGATTAAAGGCCCTGAAATGATGGGAACCCCACAGGAAGACTAACAGAGTCAACAAACCTGGACATCTGGAAGCTCTCAGAGTGAGCTACCAAGGAAGAACAGCCATGGGCTGGTACAAGACCCTGGCACACATGTATCAGACAGGCAGCTTAGTCTTCATGGCTGCCTTTTTGGCCTCAGTGTGAGAGGATGTGCCTAATCCCATAGAGACTTGATGTGCCAGGGTAAGAGAATACTGGGGAGGGAAGCAGAGGGCACCCTCTCAAAGGAGAATGGGGAGGGAAGTTGATGGAGGGACTCTGTAAGGGAGAGACCAGGAGGGAGAGCAGTATTTCCAATCCAGTCACTCTTGCATATGCCAGCAAGATTTTGCTTAAAGGACCCTGATATAACTATCTCTAGTCAGGCTATGCCAGTGCCTGGCAAACACAAACAGGGATGCTCACATTCATCTATTGGATGGAACACAGAGCCCCCAATGGAGGAGCTAGAGAAATTACCCAAGGAGTTAAAGGGGTCTACAACCCTTTAGGTGGAACAACAATATGAACTGAACAGTACCCCCAGAGCTCGTGTCTCTAGATGCATATGTAGCAGAAGATGGCCTAGTCAGCCATCACTGGGAAGAGAGGCCCCTTGGTCTTACAAACTTTATATGCCCCAGTACAGGGGAATGCCAGGGCCAGGAAGTGGGAGTGGGCGGGTTGGGGATCAGGGCAGGGGGAAGGTATAGGGAACTTTCGGGATAGCATTTGAAATGTAAATAAAGAAAATATCTAAAGTATATATATATATATATATATATATATATATATATATATATTACAAGAAAATGAAAGCTGAGCAGTGGTGACTAACGCCTTTAATCCCAGCACTTGGGAGGCAGAGGCAGGCGGATTTCTGAGTTCGAGGCCAGTCTGGTCTACAAAGTGAGTTCTGGGACAGCCAGGACTATACAGAGAAACCCTGTCTCGAAAAACAAAAACAAAAACAAAAAAGAAAGAGAAAAAGAAAAAGAAAAAGAAAAAGAAAAAGAAAAAGAAAAAGAAAAAGAAAAAGAAAAAGAAAAGAAAAAGAAAAAATGAACAGGTAGAAGAGTCAGAGACACACCCACTCTCATTGTTAAGACTTTCACAGAACCACCAAGCTAACAACCAGAGCCTGGTTTAACTTGAGGTCCACTTCACTTCACCCCATTTGCCACACAATGCCTGGATGGTCAGAAACCAGAGACACAGGGTAGAACCAAACACAACTTCCAAAAAAAAAAAAAAAAAAAGTAATTGAAATGATTCCTAATGATATTCTACTATCCTCATAGATCAGTACCTGTTCAGTCAACCATTAAAAAAGTTTTCTCTGCTGGCAGATAGGAGTGGTACAGAGACCCATGGCCAGACATTATGCAGAGAGAGAATCTAATACTTTTAAAGCATAACACTAGTTAAGCACCTAGTTACTAGATTTAACCATGATAATAAAATAATGTATTTTCTCAATATTACTTGTTTAAGATTTTATATTCTTGTGTTCCCCAATTCTTGTCATCACTTTTGAGTGAATTTGCTCTAGTTATGCATTTTAAATATTTATAATATAGGTGCTAATTACATCTTTAATATTTCTTATATTTAACATGAACACCTGCACACAATGTGACTCTTTATTTTTCTCCCATTCTTATCCCCTGAGATATGGAGTCTTTGTCATTTAAATGCTTTGCTTAATTGCATTTATCTCCCATCCAATGTCTCAGAACTACTTCACCAAAACGATGAAGATAATTGAGGGCTCAATCTAATTCTTATTCATTTACCAAGTACTATTGTTCTCTGGATATGAATGTCTTTCTTTTTCTTTGCTGGATTTATGAAGGAGATGCACTCTTATGTTTTGAAGACTTAAAAAATAAATGGTTGTCCAACTGACTCCAGAAGTAATATAAGCTATTGCTGTTACCCTTAGTTGCCTTTCCATAGTTGAAGATAAATCGTGAGTGCGGGTGATTCTTCACACTTAGAACATAGGACTCAGAGGATGAGAGCTGAATCTAACCTGAGAACTTCCTTTCTATGCTCTGGCTTTCAGTAGCAGAGGTGCTATGCAAGCTGCCAGTGGGGGAAGTAATTCATCCCTGGCAATGGTGAGCTAGAGTGATGTGATTTGACCATTATATTTAATGTTCTATTCAGTAATTTTAAAAGAATATAAGCACAGACAATGTAAAATATACAAAATGGCAAGATATCAATGAAGGTACAAAATGTTCCACTCACATATTGGTGGTAACCAAATTCTGTGTGTTTGGACATAAGGCCCACTCAATAGGTTAAAATCATATCTGGTATTAGAAACGTAGACATAATCCTTAGTGAGGTAACCCAATCACAAAAGAAATCACTGGATATGCGCTCACTGATAAATGGATATTAGCCCAGATACTTAGAACACCCAAGATACAATCTGCAAAACACATGAAAATCAAGAAGGAAGACCAACGTGTGGATACTTCATTCCTCCTTTGAATAAGAAACAAAATATCCATGAAAGGAGTTACAGAGACAAAGTTTAGAGGTAAGATGAAAGGATGGACCATACAGAGACTAACCCACCAGGGATCCATCCCATAATCAGTCACTAAACTCAGACACTATTGCATAGGACAGCAAGTGTTTACTGAAAGGACCCTGATATAGCTGACTCCCACAGAAGTGGATGCTCACAGTCATCCATAAGAGGGAGCACGGGCCCACATAGGAGAAGCTAGAGATAGAACCCCAGGAGCTGAAGGGGTCTGCAACCCTAGAAGAGGAACAACAATATGAACTAACCAGAACCCCCAGAACTCGTGTCTCTAGCATCATATGTAACAGAAGATGGCCTGGTCAGCCATCATTTGGAGGAGTGGCCCCTTGCAATCTTTATATGCCCCAATACAGGGGAATGCCAGGGCCAAGAAGTGGGAGTGGGTGGGCAGGGGAGCAGGGAGGGGGGAGGGGGAGGGAACTTTCGGAATACCATTTGAAATGTAAATTAAGAAAATATCTAAAAAAAAAAAAAAAAAGAAAGAAAGAAAGAAACGTAGTCAACTTCCTGGAGTTAGTGAGATCATGCACCTTAGAAAAGAATCTACTATCACTTTCCCAGGCCAGCATAACATCCTTACTACATTCTAAGTGTTGCCTTTATGCCCAGGAATAAGCATAGTTACCATGCCTCAAGAAAGTAGTGTCTCTATAAAGTGAATGGAAATCACCTCACAAAACACAGCTGGACACAGTGCAGAGATCAGGGGATCCTTGGAAAACAAAACCCAAGGAAAACAAGAGGCACCATTCCAGAAGAAAATGCTGAAAGAACCAGAATGCCAGAAAGTCTTTTGTGCGACCTATCCTAGGTCTATCTATCCTAGGATTGGCTGCCTGAACAAAACCTGATAATGACAATACCTATAAGCATGGGAGTAGGAGAAAGGGAAAGTCTCAGTGGGTCACACCTCTTAACAAAGAACCATGGGTAACTAATGCCTGCTGAGAGAGGGAGAATTAGTTTTTCCCTTACATCAGCCCTCAAATTCCTTGCTCCATTCAAGATGCTCAAACCTGAAATTATAAACTAAGTACATATGAACAACAAAAGAAGACTCAGCAGGTTCTATTTACATACCCTTTAATAAATGTGTGTGTGTTGTGTATATGTGTATGTTGTATGTATGTGTGTTGTATATATGTGTTGCATGTGGTATGTGTGTGTTTATGTAACAATAATCACAGAAGAAAAGGAAGTTATCAATTTACACGGAAATTGGAGGGACTGAGGAAGGAAAGGAAAAGTAGGAAGCAATGTAATTATATTTTATTTTAAACTGTATTTAAAAATACCTAACCTGCTAGAACATTAATTAGTCAAAAATATGCTATTTAAAACACTTAAATATTTAAAAATATTGTCATACTGAGCAGTTTTGAAGATATAACACATGAAAATTAGTCATTCAAAGCACAAAGAAAATAAATTTAAAGCAATAAAGCACCGTGGTGATCGCTATTCTATGATTTATCACATATTAGCCCAAAGCATAATTTTCTCTTTAATTTGAGTCATGAAACTGTTTTTTAAAGTTTTGACTGATTTTACTGTTTTTTTTTTTTAATTATAACTTTTCTTTAAAAAATGTTTGCTATGAGGACACTTTTATAAGGAGCAGAATCAAGATGTTTTATAACTCATTATGTATTCAGGAAGGCTATCACTGGGCTTCATATGTAATTATAATTTCAACATATAGTGTATCTGCTTGAATCCACCACATACTGAAGGGATAGTAAGTGCACAGTGAAAGCTGCTGTAATGAATTTGACTTCATGTTTGCAATTTGACTACTTTAAAAGAGTGTAAATTGGGCGTTGTGGTGCACACCTTTAATCCCAGCATTTGAGAGGCAGAAGCAGGTGGATTTCTGAGTTTGAGGCCAGCCTGATCTACAAAGTAAGTTCCAGGACAGCCAGAGAAACCCTGTCTTGAAAAAAAAAAAAAAAAAAAAAAAAAAGAGTATAAACATTACAAGTACACATTAGCATATGTTGAAGTGAAAATGATTCTTTTGCTTTGTTTCATTTACCTGACATCATCACCTGCTTCTAGATATTGTTCTTGTGTTTGAATGTGCCTGCTTTCAACCTGTTACAAAACTTCAGTCTTCTGTTATACACAACCCCTTGAAACTTACATTTCTAACTTAAATTCCTATATTGTCAACTTTTTTAAACCTATGCCCTAGTGTAGTTATAAATGGGTGTCATGTTCTTTTCATCTCAATGACTTATTTATTTGAATTTATAAAAGTAATGTTTGCATATTATCAACTTTTCAAAATGAATAAAGATCTCAACAAATCATATCATCAAATGGACATAAATCATTTTATAAATAAGAGATAAATAAATGATAGAGGTAGTATCTCATGTACTTTTTTTTAGTTACCATGACAAAACATCATGACCCAGGAAACTTATAAAAGAAAGCATTTAACCTGGGTCTTATGGTTCCAGAGGGCCATTCCATGTCAGTCATGTCAGGGAGCACAGCACTAGACACACAGGAAGGGAACTGGCACAGTAACTGAAAAATTGTACCCTAATGGGCAAGTACTAATCAGAAAACAAAGGGTCTGAGAATGGCCTGAATATTTGCAACTTCAAACCCACCCACTGTGACATGCCTCTTCCCACAAAACCAAACTTCCTCATTCTTCCCAAACAGTTCTTAAAAGGAAACATGCAAATATTTGAGACTCAGGAACATTCCCATTCAAATCACCACAGGTAGTATATGATTTTCATATTGTATTTTAGTTTTGATTTTTTTAAATAACAGAGAAAATTATCTTTTGATATATGAAAATTAATTAAATAACTTCAAAAATCAGTGTAGGTCATTAAGTAAAATTGCTTTGGGAGATTATATTTTTTACATTAACCTTTAACATCTCCAATTCCTTAAATGTGATCATTGTTAGTAGAAATAAACTTAAAATACTGACTCAGTGAACTTCTTGATTCTTAGAAGCTGAAAATTTTTCAAGGAAAGAGACACTCACTCTATGGGAACCCTGTGCTATTAATATACACTGGTTGTAATCAGTAATTTTCCTGGCTTAACTAGTCATATAAATCACAGAAAGCTCCCATTTATGACCCTTGACTTATTCAAAAGACATGTATCACCTACTTGATCTCACTGTTGTTGTATTTCTTATTGAATGTAAATAAAATATTATACAATCAGAATAATGAATTCATATTCAGTAGTAAGTACCATGCAAATATTAAAAATAAAATTATTCAATAGGTACTGGGTTATTGGGCATTTTAGGAGTAGTGTGTATTGCCATTAAGAACCAGGGAAAGGTATATTCAACGACAGAATAAATAAAGTCCTCATAAAGATTAGAAACAGGACCAGATATACAATGAAATTAAAGTATATTGAGTCAAGCAAAAAATGAGCTAAGCAAAGAAAAGGCAGAAGATTTGCAAACTAGAGTAAGGAATTTAAATCACATTTTAAAGATACTAGAAATTTACAACAATAACCGATTTAATTATTCTACAAATGATTAGCTGGTTCTTAGATGATGTTTTGTTTGAAAGGTGAAGAAAGATACCCATTAGAAAGCTTCTGTACAATAAATGAAATACCAAGTCCAAAGCATAAGTGGAGAGCTAGAACACGACAGATGTAATTCAGAGCATGAGTGGGACATGGTGTCTCATGATGATTCCATCTTGTGTCACGTATACACAGAAGGGTCAAGGAATTAGGAAATCAAGTTCAGCCTCAGCTACACACTGAGTTCCCAAAGACCATCCAAACAGATAATTATGATCATTTAGATATAAATTCAATGAGATTCCTTAATGAGTTGACTGCCAGGTATGGAGGAAAAATGTAGACTTTCTGAAGCATGCAAGAGTATACTTGTACAACCATAGTAAGAATTAAAAATGAGGGTGAGCGGATTGACACAAAGCCTTATAAGCAGAATGTTCTAATTATGAGAAGCTGGATATGAGTATAAAATTCTAAGGTGTGTATGTGTGTGTGTATGTGTGTGTGTACATATGTGCAGGAGTGGAGCTCAGAGAACACCATTAGAGGGATATTTGTTTCTTCTCCCAACATGTGGTTTCCATAGATTGAACTCAGGCTGTCAGGCTTGGTAGCAGGTAACTTTATTTGCTGAGCCAACTCATTAGCTCAGTTTCTGTTCTAAATGAAAATTTAAAATTTATCAAAGAAATTCTTTCTTCTCATTTTCCAATGGTGATATATTCTCTTTACTTCCTGAAATGATAGATGAAAAATTCTGCCTTCTATAAATGTCCAACATCTACACCAATTCTCTTGACCCAAATTGTCTTATTTTTATTTTGGAATGGTCTTTTCTCTTTTCTTTTTTCTTTTGGTCCTTTAAAATAAAATAATTTCTTTATATTTTTTACACTCCATATTTTATTACTCCTCACCACCGTCCACCCTCTAACTGTTCAACATCCCATACCTCCTCCCCATCCACCCTACCTCTACATGGATGTTCCCATACCCTACCACACCTGACCTTTAAACTCCCCGGGGCCTTCAGTCTCTTGAAGGTTAGGTGCATTATCTCTGAATGAACACAGACCCTGCAGTCCTCTGCTGTATGTGTGTTGGTGGCCTCATATCAGCTGGTGTATGCTGCCTGTTTGGTGGTCCAGTGTTTAAGAGATCTCGGGGGTCCAAATTAATGGAAACTGCTGGTCCTCCTACAAGGGTTGCCCTTCTCCTCAGTTTCTTTCAGCCTTCCCCTAATTCAACAACAGAGGTCAGCTGCTTCTGTCCATTGGTTGGGGGCAAATATCTGTCTGCATCTAACTCTTTCAGCTTCTTGTTGGGTCTTCCAGAGTGCAGACATTCTAGGTCCCTTTTTGTGAGTGCTCCACAGCCTCAGTAATAGTGTCAGGCCTTGGGAACTCCCCTTGAGCTGGATCCTACTTTGGGCCTGTCACTAGACCTTTTTTTTTTTTAATCCCCCTCAGGCTCCTCTCCATTTCCATCCCTATAATTCTTTCTGACAGGAACAATTATGGGTCAGAGTTGTGACTATTGGATGCCCCAACCCTCATTTGATGTCCAGTCTCTCTTCCTGCTGGAGGTGAGCTTTATAAGTTCCCTCTTCCTATTGTCTGACATTTCATCTAAGGTGTCTCTCTTTGAGTCCTGATATTTTGTCACCACCAAGGTCTCTGGTGCATTCTGGAGTATCCCCCCAACCTTTTACCTCCTGAGGTTGCCTATTTCCATTCTTTCTGCTGGCCCTCAGGGCTTCAGTCCTTTTCCCTCACCCAATACCAGATCAGGTTCCCCTCCCCCCCACTGCCTCTTTGCACTTTCTCTCCCAGATCCCTCCCTCCCTCCCCACTTGTGATTGCTTTCTTCTCCCTCCCAAGTGGGACTGAGGCATATCACAATCCCCCCCCCCCATATTAGAACTGTGTTATAGCACTTAGGTAATTACCTAACTTTGACCACTCACTAAACTAAAAGGAAACATAAATCCACAACCTATAATAACAGCATATCATCTAAACTTCCCTGCCAATCCCTTACCTGAATAATCTGTTTTATTTTCTAAAAAGTGACAAAAAGGAATTATGCATAGTAAACATATATACTTCTAATTCTTCGAGCTCATTTCATATTTTATAATAACTACTGACTCTACAGTGTCAAGGGCATTTCTGATCCCTACCAAACCAAATTCAATGTTTATTTTTCAGTTTACATCTTACTCATATTCCACTCACCTTAGACACAATTGTCCTTTCTTCTTTCCTGCAGCTTTTTGTCCTTTAAAATCCATTTTGCTCCTCTTCTCTAATTTTCCTTTTCCTCAAAGACCTCCTACCCATGGTGTCTCTTTCTATACACTGTAAAGTGAAGAAGTTTCAGAACTTCATTTGTGTCTTCTCCCATTTCTCTTTTCATCCATCCAGTCTTCTCAGATTTCTCCCAGTCCCATTTGTATCAATACTTTTACACATATTACAAAATAAGCAAATATTTTTGAAAATTATACAAAACTGACAAGATGGTGCATGAAACTTTTCTTTTCCAAATACTGTGATCTTAAATAGTTCCTGGAACACAATCGAGTGAAAACTGAGGTAAAATGTAAGAGTTCTTGCAAAGAACACTCTTGTAAATTAAATCTTGGTGAAGACCAGTATGCCGACTGCCAAGTTGACCACAAAAGTGATTCACAGTCACAGTGTGCACAAGACCATTGTGCCATTAACTAGAAAAAAAAAAAACAGGGGGAAAGAAATAACCCTGCAAGAAAATGTGAAATGTGCCAAGAACATGGCCATAAAGCAGAGTCCTGACTATTGGCCAGAAAAGCTACTGTCCTGCAGCCTAGATTAGAATTGGCTTACTCAAGGGAAAGAGACAAGAAAGTTCTATTTGTTCAAAGCAGAAAAACACTTGCAAACATGACTTGTAGAATTTTACAAAGTTGTATTATGTTTCTGTGGTTGTTGTTTTTTATGTATTGGGTATGTTACTAAGCCAAGAGTAAACAAGGACAGGCTATAGGCAGATAAGTTTGAGGCAAAGTTTAATTAATATGGTAAGTTTCTGGAAAGAAGGTATACGTAAACAGTTTAAATGGAGAGAAATACACCCAGCAATTGTAGATTTGTGCCTAAATTTGAGTTTTATTTTCAAGAGACAGAATAAATGTTCTTAGCTTCTAATTGGTCAGCACTTGCTATGGATTAGCAGTTGAAATGTCTTAGCCCCTAACACTAGAAAGGAGCTAGAGATTACCTGGAATTACTGTTGTGACCATTTGAGGAAAGGCAGCACACAAGGTGCCATGGATATCATAGAGGCCACCCTAGATGGCCACGCTCCTTGCCTTAGCCAGTCTCCTGTGAAATGTAAGTGCAGGCAATGGTGACTTTTAGTACTAGTAACTTGAAACAATGGGTGATAATTTGAACTACTAAGGAGTAAGCTTGAACCTAAGCTCACAAGTATTAAGAATGGCTGATTCTCTAGGAAATGCAAAGAGTAAACTGGCATATGAAAAGTGTGGGCAAAAGATACTTTTCTCCAACACAAAAAGATTATAAAAAATATAACTTGTAAGTTTGAAATTTCTTTAGTAGCACACAAAAAATCCCTTAACTATCATTTAAATAACAAATCCGAACGTGTAAGTTTGTAAAATAAGTGATTAAACTCCTGCCAGTATAAATAGAGATTCATAAAAGGGATTTTATGAAAGCAACTCATTAATATATCAATGCAGTAGAATTATAGACAATAATCAGTTAAGAAATCAATGCCTACTATTTATTAATCATAGCATATTCCCTTGCCTAATATTTAGTAAAACATAACAGGCTTTGTTTTGGGTTTCTGTGGGATTTGTTCTGTAGTTTTCTGTATTCTGGTCTATTAATCTTTGTCTTTTAGTCTCACCTCACATTCGTACTGATGCCAGCTGAGCTGTTAATAGACTCTTGGGTCTCTGCTCACAAGCTGTGGAGTTTGAAGGAAACAGACTTTCTACCCACATCTATTTGAGTAAGAACTGGGAATGGTTTTCTGCAGTTTCTCAGCATGTCACACCTCTTAATGATAATAGTCTTATTCTCTATGTGGTGGATAATTGTGTTTTCCAAATTCCTTCCTCAGTTCCTAGAAAGCCTGGGTATATGGGAGGGGGCATAAGGAATCATTAGTCTTATTTCTTCATCTCTCTCCTTCTACTCAGTTTGAAGTATGGAGCCACCAATATTGAACTATAGGCAATGAAGGACTGCTGAGAGAGGGAGAATTAGTGGTGATCTGAATAGTCCAACAATGATTCTCAGCCTCTTCAAAGGGAAGAAAGCCATGGTTGGACTATCCAGACCCTTAGTGTGTAGAACAATCTAATCTATTTCTCTTTCTCTCTCTCTCTCTCTCTCTCTCTCTCTCTCTCTCTCTGTCTCTCTCTGTCTCTCTCTCTCTGTCTCTCATATATGTATGTGTGTATACACACACACACACACACACACACACACACACACACACACACACACATATTCTTTGTACTCTTGGTTCTGCTCCTGTAGGAAACTGAATGATACACCTCCACCATGATTTAACTCACAGACAGCACATTTGGCATAACTATACCATGATGGCAGAGTCCTCATAACCCTTTTAAATACCATTTCTAGGAGACGCCTTCCCACTGCTGTCCTTTATGACATGTGAGATAAAGTGAGATGGCAGATGGCTATGAGAAAAAAGCTAAATCTGTCAGGAACTTGATCTCAAACATCGCAGACTCCAAACAGCAATAAATGTGTTGGCTATGAATCTCTCACTCTTCGGTATTTTGTTACTGAAGCCAAAATAGAGTGTGATGGCAGTCTTTATGACATGGCAGTTGACTTAACACAGGCTTAGGAGTAAAAAGAGCAGAGAGCAAAGTATAATATATTTTATGACATGGTGTTAGAGGTTGCATACAAATCATATTTTTTACATAAATTATATAAGTCATTCATAGTCATCAAAAACAGAAGTGAATTCCACCCAACTGCATGAATTTTAAGAAGCAAACGTCATTTAGGACATGGTCTAGCATCTTGTAGGTTTATTTAAATTAAATATAACAAATGCACAAAACTGGGGAAACTATACTATTATGTCTATGGACATGTCTATAGTGAACAAAGTTTAAATTAGATAAATACTTATATTTGCTCAATCATGATTTTGTGCATTTAGGATATTGATCATCATTATTTCTACCCACCAACTCTACTGGGCAGTAGCAAATCAGACTTTCTTACACAGAACTGGATCTTCTGGCCCACCCCTACATTCCTAACTTTGGGGCTTAATAAGACAAGAAACTGGGGATTTTAGGACAAGCCTGGGTAAGAATGTGAGTTCAGAAGCCTGAAGTACATGTTGATAAATTCTTTCCCAGCCCTTCTTCCTCCATGCTCTTTTAGTCTATATAAACCGGATTTTTACTCCTGCCTTCCCTTAGGTCAGCAAAGGTAGATTCCAAATAGGAGTGAGATCATTCAGCAAGTTGATTTGCCATGCCTGGCTGATTTCACTTCAAAGGCATCTCAACCCTAATGAGACAAAGTACCCAATTTGGCTTAGAGTAGTGCTATTTGTTTCGAGATATATATATATATATATATATATATATATATATATATATATATATATATATATATATATATATATATATATATACACACACACACACACACATATATAAAAGCTTATTTATACCCTCTCATCACCTGTAAGACACACAAGTTTCTTTGGTCTCAGGACTACTGTAATTATTGCTATAATACACATGGAAGTTTCATTTTAATACAAGACTGTAAGGATATTGGATTATGGCAAACTCTGTGCTTAAATTTTTGAACCAACCACATCATTGGGAAAGGAAATGACATACAGTTTTTTGTATTTTTTTTCTTAATTTAGAACATTTTAATTAAAGCCGGTTGGTGGTGGCGCACTTGGTAGGCAGAGGCAGGTAGATTTCTGAGTTCAAGGCCAGCCTGGTCTACAAAGTGAGTTCCAGGACAGCCAAGGCTATATAGAGAAACCCTGTTTCGAAAAAAAAAAAAACCAAAATAAATAAACAAACAAATAAATGAATACATAAATAAATACATAAATAAATACATAAAACATTTTAATTAAAATACAATCACATAATCCCTTTCTGTTCCTTCCTCTAATCCCTCACATTGCCTCTCCTTCAAACTCTTCCTTTGTCCCATCCTTATTCCTTCCCATTTTCAAAGTGAATAAACTAGAAACACTTAATGAAGTAGAATTTTAGCTTAATTTTCAAGTTGTTTAAAATACATCAATCTGTTCAAGATTACTCTTTCCTGGGTCATCTTGAATTTCTTTATTTTTGTCAGAAATATATTTAGTTATTCACTTTAATATGGTTAAATTATATGATATATTTGAAAGATACTGTCTTCATGAGGCCAATCACTAAATACAAAGAATATATACCAATACAAATAACAAAATAAAGATATTCAAAATATGTTTTTAAACATACTACAACAATACTTTGGGAGCAACTTTTAAAGTAGACAGAGAGAATCTAGCAATAGTCTATTCTGTGAAGTAATGAGGAACATTAGACCTGAAGAACAACAATTTGCAAAGAACAGATTATGGAAATGGGGATAGCAGGATCTGTTAGCTTAATATAATTAGGAAATGTTAAAGACATTAAACATGATTATTGATGTTACTGAAGCTGGAGAAAAAAGTGATTTGATGATTAAATCATGTAACACTATTAAAGCCATGTTCTAATTCTCATCAAATGTGATCTATAGCACACAGAATAGTAAAGTCTGTAAATAGGATATTTTAGCAACATTTATGAACAATCAACAAATTCTACACACACACACACAAAAAAAAAAAAAAAAAAAAAAAAAAAAAAAAAAAAAAAAAAAAAAAAAAAAAAAAAAAAAAAAAAAAAAAAAAAAAAAAAAAAAAAAAAAAAAAAAAAAAAAAAAAAAAAAAAAAAAAAAAAAAACACGAGAAAGCCTTCTATCAAAATTCTAGATTGTGGCTTTTCATTTCTTAAACTCTCGAAAGATGGTTCATTTATACAATTGACACGTTCATTTTTGAAGCTAATATCACAAAATTCATAAAAACCATCAGTGAAATTCATGTCTTCTGACAGGGAAAGAAAAGGAATTTCACATATTACCTAAAGTAGAATAGAGGGGGAGAAAATTATTAGGTATGAATATATTAATATATTTTGTTATTTATGCAAAGCACTGCTTATACTGTCTATTTGCCAACCATGACTTTACATGCTACCTGAAACATAAGGAACTGTGGAAAGAATGAACTGGGGAAATAGTTGAAACAATAGCTCATTGCCTTTGACAACCTCTTTATTGCTCACTACCTTTTGTAAAATGTTGCTTGCTTGCTTGCTTGCTTGCTTGCTTGCTTGCTTGCTTGCTTGCCTCCCTGCCTGCTCCATCTTATGATTTTAGAACATGAAATGAGAATGAAACTGGTCCTTTCATGTGCTGCCTTGGCATTGGACCTCCAGTGACATCTCTCTTCAACTCTCATTGATATTAGAGTGCTTGTTCCAGAAAAGTTCCCACAACACAGCACACTCTATGTGTGTATATGGGTATATGTATACTTCATTTATATAAATTACATAATTTTGCTTTCTAAATTATACACGATAATTAAGTGATGCAGAATGTCCTCCCTCTGATTTTATATGAACAATTATATAACTTTTAAAATTATTTTGTAAAATATCAACTAAAAAATAAATTATATTCTTAGCATGCCTTTCTCCAAATTCTGTTATTTCTCGTGGGAACCTGAGAATCTCTTTTGTCACCTTTGGTATAGGACAATTTAAGTTCCATCTTTCTAACAGAAAAAATAAAATAAAATTTAAATTTATAGCTTGGATATATTTTAAAAATGTAACTTTTTATCATATTCTTATGCCCAAAGAAGAAAGTATAATCTATTATTCATGGTAAGATCATATCAGTTGGTTTTGCAGTCTCGGACTATTAGTAATTAATCATTAATTATCTCCTACTTCTTATTCATTAGTATAAGTGACTGAACTAGAAAACTAGTCAAAAGACAAAACCTTCTTTGTGTGTATTATATTCTAGTATACAAAATAATAAAAGTGAGTCAAAAGACAAAGAAAGAGGTTGAAATAAAGGACATGATAGTTTTTCCATAAGAATTGGTCTCTTGCTTAGGTACCAATAAACCAGGATGAGAGGCAAAGACTGGACATATTTTTCAGTGGAAGACTATTTCTAGAATTATATGACACCCAAGGCAGATATAATTGATATTTCCTTCCAAGTTTGGTTACAGGTCAATCAAAAATTAATATATGTGAATGAAGAAAAAAATCCCCATACTTAAAAAAATAAATCTTAATTTTAATTTTACTTATTTAATTTAATTTTATTAAATTAATTTTTCTATCAAAATTCTAAATTGTAGCTTTTCATTTCTTAAACTCTCCAAAGATGGTTCTTTTGATTTTGATTTTAATTATTTTGCTTATTTTAGCAAATTTAATTCCCTCCTCAAAATAACTAATTTTAGTAAAAGTTATTTAAAGTAAAGTGTAACAACAGATAGGTATTTATAGACTAAGAGTTTACTCTGGGGAAAAGTTATGATTAGGGAAGTCAGAAAATATAGTCCCATGGTTACTTTCTCTAGCTCCTTCTTTAGGGGACCTGTGTTCCATCCAATAGATGACTGTGAGCATCCACTTAGCAGAGGATGGCCTAGTTGGCCATCAATGGGAGGAGAGGCCCTTGGTCTTGCAAAGATCATATGCCCCAATACAGGGGAATGCCAGGGCTAGGAAGTGGGAGTGGGTGGGTGGATTGGGGAGTAGGGTGGGGGGAGGGTATAGGGGAGTTTGGGGATAACATTTGAAATGTAAATGAAGAAAACATCTAATAAAAAAAAGGAAAAAGAAAAAGAAAATATAGTCCCTGGCTCTCCTCTGTGGGTGAAGCCAAGAAACTTCCTGAAGAACCAATCTTAGTTCATAAACCATGTCTTCCCAGTCATTTTCTCAAGATAAATAATATTCTAAAGCAGAATGTTCACATTTATTTATATAAATAAATGTTTGTTTGTTACATAATGAGAAACTTAACATAAAGACAATATTACCTTATCAGGCAAAATGTTAACTACTTCTCACTCTTTCTTATTCTGACTTTCTCTTATCTTTTCTCTTGTCCATATTTTCCTCCCTTTATGCATCTTTTCTGGGACATCTGTTTATTTTGCACCTCCTGTCAGAGTGTTAGTCCTTTCCAGAAAAATGATAATTTATTCCTCATCTTTAAATATCCAACAAGAAGCACAGTAAATGTCACCAAACTGTAGATTAGTAAATTCTATTTGATAAATCTAATTCTCATAACAATTATCCAGAAAAGTCAGATGATTAGAAGGAAATTGGTATTTGATACTGCAGTGTTTGGTTTTAGTTCTCCAGTTGGCAGGAAACAAGTCTCTGAGCATTTCTGCCAGTGATTTTCTAGATGGAGTAAACTATGTTAGGAAGATCTACCTTACATGGGCTGAGATCCTGAATGGGAAAAACAGGAGAATCAACGGTGAACCCCAGCAGTCATGTACTTCCTGACTCAGGGTGCAGTGTGACCAGCCACATCATCTTCCTGCCACCATGCAGTGCTTGTCATAATAGACTGTGTCCCTGAAACTACAAGCCAAAATCAATCACTCCATCCTTACCTTGATTTTGTGAAGTTACTTTGTAACAGGAACAAATATGTAATACAAGTATTTATAGGCTGAAAACATGGTTCATTTAACTATTTCTAGTGGATTATAGCATTTTAGTATGATGTGGTAACATAGTTCAGTGAAGACAGATATGATATGATTTCAGATAGTAAGAACATGTATTTCTTATTTTTTTTCAATACTGTGATAAAATATTTGACAAATGAGCTTAAAGATTTTATATTTTTTCATGATCCCACAGTAGAGTCAATCATAAGGAAAAGACCTGAGGGTAAGAACAAAGTTGCTCCCGCAGCAGGAACTACTTAGTAGGATGAGGAGACAGAGATGAATCCTGATGCTGTATGTGCTTTGTCCCGTTTGGTATGAAACAGCATGAAATTCAAGAGTAGAGTGAACCCCACTGTTTTAAAGGACCTGATTATATAATGATATGACTATCATATTTTGAAAGTTTTCATTTTTGCATAAGTCCTTAAGGAAATGTATTCATTCCTATGTCTTAAAATATATCTTTACATGCATACATCCTACTGAAAGCATTGTTGATATAAACGTCATGATTTTTTTTTTTTCTGTAGTCAGACAGTAGTGAGGATATCTGATGATTTTTCATTAGTTAATATATTTCACTGTGCTTATCCACTATAGTATATCATTCTGGAATTTCTGAGGTTTATATTCTAGGTTTTGTTCTTACTAGTTTTATAATTGGCATAAGTGAATTCAGTTCTTCCTACCAACTAACTTAAGGACAAAAAATTAGAATAAGCTCCTATTTCCTGAAGAGATAAAAAGCGTTAGTAGGAATATAATTTATGAGATTTGAATAGCTAAAAGAGGATTTTCTTCTAATCTCTGGTAAAATCATGTTTGCATTACCCTTGAAAATCTGTACTACATAACAGTGAGATTAGCAGCAAGTTATTTCTTTCTGTTTATAAATACCAAATTCATTGCAAGTTCTGCTGATAGGTTCAATTGCTTTTTCTATTTGTATTGCCACATATATAAGGCTTAGAAACTTTTTTGATGAAAAAGTTACAGTGATGTCATAGATATTTAACTTGAAACTCATCTTTAGACCATTAACTTGATGAAGATAGTGAAAATGATTATGATATAATAAAATAAAGTGTGATAAAAATCTTTACAATATATCATTAAAAATACTAGACCAAACCTAAAAAATGATATTGATGTTAATAATATTATATTCTACCAGAAGTCCAAAATGCACTTTCAGATATTGACCATGTTATTAAATCTCTTGAACAGGAATATACTGGATGTACAGAATGTTTATATATGGACTAACATAAAAGAAATATGTTTATACATTGTAAAATCACTTATAAACAACGCCAGTCACAAGGCAAGATGTTGAGGCAGAGTGTGAGCTGAGAACATTCTCCACCTCTCTGTTATTTTGGCAATAAGTCACAGCTAGCATATGAAAGATGGCTCTTATATTTTGAAAGCAACACAAGGGTTAATCTACCAAAGTTAAAATGACAGGGTGTGTGTGGGGGGGGCATGTGCACAGGCATGTTTGTATGTGTGAGAGAGAGAAGATAGAGATAGATGATTATAGATATAGTTATTAAAAATGTAAACTATATCTCCTTTAGTTCTGCCAAAATTTACATATCCCAACTAAATCTAGATTAGATTCACCCTTAAATAATAATGATTTGTAATTCTCAAGCACCCTATGGTGAAAGCAGATCTTCCAGCATTCAATGCTAATCCTTTTCCATAGTTTGATATCTTGGATAGTGATATTATTTCTTTCAAATTCCCATTGAAAGAAAAATGTTTAACATCCATAGTATAACTCTTTGTGTCTTCAGATTATTCTTGTCAGGACTCTTAAAAAATATTGAATTTATTTTATGTATCACATGGAGACAGGGATGGGCAGACAGAAACTTGTAAGAATTGCTTTTTTCTTCATATAGGATTTACCACAATTCCTAGACTATGTCACGGTGTCCCCTGAGGTAAACAATTTTACTTTAGGCAATAAATCATGCCTCTTTGAGATTCCTTGTATTGGATAAAATCATATCAGAACTAAATACATTAAGATTTAGTTTGTTAAAATTTAATTTCTCATTTGTTCTCTCATTACTCATTATTCAACAAAGCAAACTTATACCCGAAGGAGAATCCATTGAGACATATTAACTAGTCCTTACTTTACCTATTTTCATATTCATATTCCTTTAATTATTTTATCTTATATACTCTCATGTGGATTTTAAGTTCTCCTTGTCATCTTGTCCAGATTTAGAATCACCATGGAAACATGATCTTGATGTATTATGAAGATGTTTACAGACAAGCTTGAGGAGAGAACCACTTTGAGTATAGGGACATCATCCTATGAACCAGGGTCTCAGCAAAAAGAAAATAAATAAATTAATTAATTAAAATAAAATAAAATAAGTTGGGTAAGCAGCAGTATCCTTATCTCTCTGCTTCTTGACTTGAAATGCAATGTGCCCAGCTACATTCTTTATCATGATTGGCCATATCCTCTCAAAGTGTAATACAAAATAAATCCTTCATCACTCATAATTGCTTCTAGTGGATATGCAGTTACACAAAGGAAAGAAGTCACCCAGACACTAACATTTTTAATGTATTTTTATTTGGAATATTCCTTATGTGTAAATGAACTAATTTACTTGCTGGTCCAATGGTAGAACCTGAAAAAGATGGATATGTTGATCTTCTTGGGCAGTGATGCTTTCTGCTGCGTTTGCCCCACATCCACAATCATCTCCTCAAGACTTTAATTTTTTCTGGTTAATACTGATATTCTTGTCTAGTGTGCGGGACATTGAAGTTGAACACATAATCATTTCTTCACAAAGCCTAATATGCTTTTCCTCTAGTAACCAAAGAATTCATGCTTTACTTGTTACCTGGATTATATTTTCATTGGCAAATGTTTCCAGAAAACTCCCCATCTCCCTATTAACATATATTCTGATGCTTTATTTTATTGCCTTGAGTATAATGTTAAATTATAACAATGACCAATGTGTCAATATTTTCTATGGTATCTTCTATACCTGTAATTCTCTCTTCTATTTCTTGTGTTATGTTGGTGATGCTTGAATCTGTAGCTCCTGATCTCGTTTCTAAGTTTTCCATCTCCAGGGTTGCTTCTCTTTGTGTTTTCTTTATTGTTTCTATTTCCAGTTTTGGTTCTTTGACCATTTTGTTCAATTTCTTCCATTGCTTGATTTTATTTTCCTGTATTTCTTTAAGGCATTTTTTTCCTCTTTAAGGGCTTCTACCTGCTTTCCTGTGTTTTCCTGTATTTCTTTAAGAGAGTTCTTTATATCTTCCTTTAAGTCATCTATCATTTTCATGAGATGGGATTTTAAGTAATTATCTTGCTTTTCTGGCATGTTGAGGTATCCAGGGCTAGCTGTGGTAGGAGAAATGGGTTCTTGTGCTGCCAGATTGCACTGGGCTCTGTTGCTTATGATCCTGTGCTTGCCTCTGACCATTTAGTGATCTCTCATGTTAACTAGCCTGGTTGTCTCTGACTCAAGTCATACTCCTTAGAGACTATCTCTGGTTAGTATGTTCCTCTTAAGTCTCTGGTTAGAACAGGCCTCCTGTGTCCCTGGTTACTTTGGGCCTCCTGGAAGGCAGACAAGCTGTGGAGTGTAGGAGGGTATCAGCCCCCTGATATAACCTGAGTGGAAAATCAGACCAGAATGAAGGTGGAGCTTGGCAGGGCATGTGGGCCCTGTGCCAGCTGGGCTCTGTGTCCTTAGTTCCTGCAGACCTCCTAGAATACAAGCAGGCTGTATCATTGTGGGGGGCAGCATATGTGACCACTGTTGTGGCCTGGGTAGGAAGCAGGGTGGAAGAAAGTTGGAGCTCGGCCATCCTCATAGTTTTAACTGTCTTTAATTATACCATTTAAACAAGAAAACCCACCTCCTATCTGATACACTCCTAAATCCTGTGCAAGAGGAAAATACAAGAGTATATAATCAAGACAATAATAGCAGTTCACAAGGAAAATCCCCCAATTTCAGCAATGGATTCTAAACAGAAATTAGAGTCATGCTCCATCACACACAAGATCAGAGCATAAGACAAGTATTAGAAGTTGCTCAGGAAAATTGGAAAAAAATCTAGTGTTTGATGGCATATTGTTGTACAAGACAATAGCTTCTATGCCCAAGAAAGTTTATGTAAATACAGGAAAAGAACTCAGTAAAGGAGTCAACCAAAGCTGGAGGTGGTGGTCTCAACCTTCCTAATGCTGCAAGCCATTATTATACACTTCCTTATTTTCTGGTGATGCCCAACCATAGAATTATTTTCATTTCTGCTTCATAACTGTAATATTACTACTGCTATGAGTTGTAATGTGAGGGGCTGAAGAGGTGACTCAGAGGTTAAGAGCATTGTCTGCTCAGCCAAAGGTCCTGAATTCAAATCCCAGCAACCACATGTGAATTATAATATGAATGTCCAGTATTCAGGGTATCTGATATGCAATCTCTATAAAAGGGTCATTTGAACCTCAAAGGGATTGTGGCTCACAAGTTAAGATCTAGTGCTGTATTATAGTTCATGGTACCTTATATGGATGATCTGATCACACATTAGAGATAATTCCAAAGCACAATTAAATTCATCTTTGATCCAAGTTTACATTTTCAATATTATTTATTGATTATCAGAAAATATGAAAATTTATGTTTCTTGTTCAATTTCCCGTCTGAACTGATATTATCATTTCATTGAATAAATACTTGTTTTCCAATTTTTAATTTGCTATGCTAAATATTATCCTTGGTAGCAATGTCTACCAGGAATTCTACCAAAGTTATTACTTTGATGTTCATGTAGCCTTTGGGACACCTTTAAACTGTATTGTCTTATTATAGTTCAGAAATGTACGCTCTAGTTATTTGTATCTAGACTGAACAATGAGAGTTGTAATTGATTCAAGCTTGTTACAGTAATCATCTAATGTATGTGACAAAATGCACCTTCTGACTTCTCTTTATCTCTTTAATCTTTTCTAGCACTTTTTCTTGTTCAAAAAAATAAGTTCTAACAATAAAATTGAAAGTACACAAACAAGCAATTCAATTCTGAGGCTCATAAACAGTATGATAAATATAAATTTATTTTCATAAATGAGTGATGTTTAAAATGGCAAGAGGTGCCTGATATATAAACTTGTTTAGACCCTGAAAAGTTGCCTGTCATTGCTGCCTTAATCAATGAAAACATTTTAGTGTAATATTTAGAATACTAATATTTAGAACTACAACTTTTATCTTTATAATTCATGTCTAACTATTGAACATTAATTATTATGCTCTGATTTATAACATTTAGGATACAGACTGAGACTGTAGCTTTATCACAAGTTACTAAATTAAAGAGATTTGCTGCATATTGAATAACAGAATTCTGAATATCACAATAGCTTATATTTTTGTGGTATGAGAATGTGAGCCCAGGAGAGATTAGGCCACAACAAAAAATTACACAACTTAAAGTTTATTCGTTGTTTGAAATAATCTTGAGGAATCAATGGGGGGAAGGAGGTAAGCAATAATAGTGTTATGAATAGCATGTCATTCTAATTATACTTAAAGGGTGGTGGGAGTTTCTAGGTGCTGTAGGAGGGTATTGGCAATTCTAGTCAGGGATAAAGATTGAGTGATTTATGGTTGAAGTGGTCACACCCATACTTACAGAGTGTAAATGGGAAAAGGAAGAAAAGCAGAAAAGTGCCATCATAACATAGAAGGGTCACTTACAGCAAGAGTGGGATTTCAATGCTTAATTGAAATGGGTAGATGAAGATCATTTAGTTTTAGATTTTCCACATATATTTGTTTTACTAAAAATTTCTGTTTGGATTATCCAGGTAGATAAGCATAAACAGCTATAAGTCATAGGCAATAATTTTAATTTTCATTGTCTCTCATAGCAAATATACCCTACAAATACTTCAGATACACCAATAGCATTTGGATATCAACTTAATAAAGCAAAGAGAGTACCAAGAAATCAATTTTAGCTCTGTTTGCTACATAAATTTTTCAGTCACTGTAAAGGGGGAATAGGCTGTATAGTGGGAAGATGCAAGCTGAAGAGCCTTTGTGTACATGCCTTTGTGTACATGCAGATCCTGGCTCAAATTTGCTATGCAAATATCTAGCATCAACTTGGTATCATCCCAAAGACATATGTTACATTGACTGGATATTGGAGTGCACACATATTCTGTGTGATGTATAGCAGCTCCATGATTTTGTTTTAAGCCCTACATTAAAAGCACAATCACTTCCTGAAGACTTTACAGTTTAAACAGGAAATTCAGTTCATCAGTCAACTATTTAAATTAAAACACCTGCAAAGAATTTCTCAAGAGAAGTGATTCAGGAGTCCAGCTCTAGGATTTCTTTCTAGAAAATACAGAATGGCTACAGATTTATCTGTTTTTCCAAGACTGAAAGAATAATGATATTGTACCTTCCCATTGGGTACCCAACAAGCCCATCACCCTTGAGGTCTGCAATATTCTCTCAACTCTCCATCTTCTGGTTCAAACTTCTACCTGAAATCCCAGAGGCCTGAAGCCATCGGGGACCACCAAGCTCTGCCTGAATCCCTGGAGGCTTGCTGCCACCCAGGACATAGGACTTAAGCCATCAGGGACTATTAGCTCTGCCTTTGTCCCTGAAAGACTGCTGTCACCTGGGACAACCAGCTCTACCTGCAATCCCAAAAGCCTACTGCAATAAGGCAATATCAGTTCTACCTGAAGTCACAGAGGCCTGCTGCCACCAGGAACTACTTGGCTTGCCAACACCAGGAACAACCAGATGGCTGAAGGCCAGATTAAAAATGCAATTAACAAAAGCCAGGGAAACATGGACCACCAGAACTCAGCTATCCTATTACAGCACTGCCTCCTGATATCCTATTAGCTGAATCACAAGAAAATGACCTCAATTCTAATTTTATCAAGATGTTAGAGCCTTTAAAAAAGGAAATGAACAACACCTTTAAAGAAATACAAGAAAAGACAAACAGGTAAAGGCCTTTAAAGAAGAAACAAATAAAGATGAAAAATATAGGAAAATACAATTAAGCAGGTGAAAGGAATGAATAAAACTATTCAAGACCTAAAAATGGAAACAGAAGCAATAAAGAAAACACAAACTGAGAGAACCCTGGAGATAGAAAACCTAGTAAAAAGAACAGAAGCTAGATACAAGCATCAGCAAGAGAATATAAGAGACAGAAGAGAGAATCTCAGGCTTAGAAGATATGACCAAAAAAATGATACCTTGGTCAAAGAAATTGTTAATCTAAAAAGTGTCTAACACAAAACATCAAGGAAATTTGGGATACTATGAGAAGACCCAATCTAAGAATAATAGGAATAGAAGAAAGAAAAGATTCCCAGCTCAATATCCCAAAAAGATCTTCAACAAAATCATAGAGGAAATATTTTCTAACCTAAAGAAAGAGATGCCTATAAGGAGCTTAGAGAATACCAAATTAGATTGTACCAGAAAATAAAATCCTACTGCCATATAATAGTTGAAACACTGAATGCATAAAACAAAGAAAGAATATTAAAATTTGCAGGGGGAAAAAAGGCCAAGTAATATATAATAGTAGATGTATCACAATTACATCTAACTTTTCAACAGAGACTCAAAACAGCAGAAAGCTTTGGGCAGATGTCTTGCAGACACTAAGAAACCATTGATGTTAGCCCAGACTACTATATTCAGCATGTACTTTCTATTACCATAGATGGAAAAAAAACCATATTCTGTGACAAAATCAAATTTAAACAATATCTTTCCTCAAATCCAGCCTTACAGAGAGCACTAGAATGGAAACTTCAAAACAAGGAGGGTAAGTAACTACAGTAAGAAAACACAAGCAATAAATAATCCTCACAGAAGCAAGACCACCAGAAGAAAATCAAACACACACATGCACACAGAGGCATGCACACACCTATGCTCAAACACACACATGCACACAGAGGCATGCACACACCTATGCTCAAACACACACATGCACACAGAGGCATGCACACACCTATGCTCAAACACACACATGCACACAGAGGCATGCACACACCTATGCTCAAACACACACACATGCACACAGAGGCATTCACACACCTATGCTCAAACACACACATGCACACAGAGGCATGCACACACCTATGCTACCACCTCCACCATCAAAATAACAATTTAAAAATTGGTCACTAATATCTCTAAATATATGGACTCAATCTCCAATAAAAATACACAACCTAACAGAGTAGATGCAAAACAAAGATGGATATTATCTCAGAGTAAAGGGCTGGAAAAAGGTTTTCTGGACAAACAGACACAAGAAAAAAAAACTGTAGTAGCCATTCTAATATCTACTAAAATTGAGTTTCAACACTAAGTAATCAAAAGAGATGGGGAATGGCACTTCTTACTTATCAAAAGAAAAATCCGCCATGATTATGTCTCAATTCTGAACACCTGTGCCCCAAATGCAGTCAGCCACTTTCATAAAAGAAACATTACTAAAACTTAAATCATACATCAAACCCCACACATTGTTAGTGGGAGACTTCAGCATCCCACTCTTACCAATAGAGAGTTAATATAAACAGAAACTAAACAGAGAAATAATGAAACTAACAGATAATATAAATCAAACGGACCTAACAGATACTTAGAGAATATTTTACCCAAACATAAAAGAGTATATTTATTCTTAGTACTTCACAGAACCTTCTTGAAAATTGACTATATACTTGGTCAAAAATCAAGCCTAACCTCAACAGATACTAGAAAATGTAAATAACCTCTTTCATCTTATCAGAAAAGCATGGATTAAAGCTGAACTTGAACAACATAAAAAACAGAAAACATACAAATTAATGGAAACTGAGCAAGTCTCTACTCAGTTACCAATGGGTCAAAGAACAAATAAAGAAATTAAAGACTTTCTAGAATTCAATGAAAATAAAGGCAAACATACCCAAACTTACAGAAAACAAAAGAAGAAGTGCTAAGAGGAAACTCCAAAGCTGTAAGTGCCTCCTTAAAGCAGTTGGTGACTCTAGCTGAGACAGCTAGCAGTAAGGGAAATAGGCCCTGAAGTGGCTACCTCCAATAGACAGTCGTAACTCCTAATGGAAGGATAAGGACACCCACCAACCCACAAAAATTTAGTTCCCAAATATGTCCTGCCTACAAGCTCAGGGTCAAAATGGAGCAGATACAGGGAGAATGGACAACCAAAGGCTGCCCCCACTTGAGACCCATCCCATGGGCAAGAACTAATCTCTGTCTATATTAATGATACTCTGGTATGCTTGTAGACTGGTACCTAGCATAACTATCCTCTGAGAGACTCCACCCTGCAGCAGAAAACTGATGCAGAGACCCACAGACAAAAAAATAAGGGGGAGCTCAGTGAATCTTGTGAAATCTTCTGGAAGAGTTGAGAGAAGGATTGAGGGACCTGTAGGGTATAGGGACATGTTCCCCTAACTGGGCTGCCTTGTCTGGCCTCCGTGGGAAAGGCTGTGCCTAGTGATGCAGGGATTTGATGTGCCAGGAAGGCCAGCATAAATGTCTCCTGGGAAGCTTCATCAAACAGATGCAGAGACCTACAAACATACATCAGCCAGAGCTTGAGGAGTCTTGTTGAAGAGTGAGTGATAGAATGAGCAAGCCAAAGACCTAATGAGACAAGTACCCTGGACTCAAGAGGACTTACAGAGACTGAGCCACCAATCAATGAGTGTGCAGGGGCTGGTCCCAAATTTGTAGCAGATATGCAGCTTGGTCTTCATGTGGGTTCCCTAATAATTGGAGCAGGATGCTGTTTCTGACTCTGTTGCCTTTTCCCCTAACTGGACTGCCAGGCTGAGCCTCAGTAGTAGAAGATACACTTATTCCTACTGCAACTGCATGTCCCAAGATGGGATAGTACCCAAGGAAGGCTTCCCCTTCAATGGAAAGAAGGGGAGGGGTTGTGGGAGAATGATTTACAAGGGTGGAACTGGGACTGGAGGAAGGAGAGGGCTGCGACTGGGATGTGAAATGAATTAATAAGGAAAAATACAAAATTCAACTTAAACAGGAAAAAAAAGATATCTATAGAAAAGTGAGAAGTAAGCATAGATGGTAATCTAGATGTGTCGCACCTCAGTCTTCCTTCATGTGCAATAATATCTCCTCTAAAGACATGTTTGAGGGGCCTGTAATATAAATACAGGAACCTTTGGAAACAAAATTACAAATCAGGCACAACAACCATGTGCTTACTCCAAAACTGTTCTTTCATTTGAACTACTAAGAAATAAGTAAAACAAGAAAACAAAACAATCCCAAAACTGCAAAGATGACAGCCCCCCAACCAAGTATTTCTGTGTATGTATGGTCCTCAATGTAGCAATTCTCAGTTGCCATATAGGTGGTGTTCCACTTCTCAGTTGTTCCACCTGTTCACATTGTATATAATTCTACCATGCATGGTGACCTAATGTCTCAATAAAACTTTGAACTCAGTTTTTCCATGTGCACAGAGAAATGTCTTTTTGCTTATTCTTTCATTCATTCACGAAAGCATGAAGTAAGACAATCCAGTCCTTGCTAAATATTTATAATTTTATATATCTAAATATTTATCACTGAGTACTTATATACACCTTCAACATTGTTACTTTGATGATATTAAACTTGTATAATATTTAATATTGCATTTAATATATCAGTCCAATGAGCCTCTGTACACTGGTAAAAATATACCCTGACATTGTAGGATTATCGACTAAAAGAGTTATAAAAGAATCTAGTATAGAATCTAGTAAGTGTTTTATCCCATAGAATTTATTTTATAGGAGCTCATTCTTAGCCAGAAGGGACCCTGATATAGCTGTCTCATATGAGGCTATGCCAGTGCCTGGCAAATACAGAAGTGGATGCTCACAGTCATCTATATAGGGCCCACAAAGGAGAAGCTAAATATAGAACACCAGGAGCTGAAGTGGTCTGCAAGCCTATAAAAGGAACAACAATATGAACTAACCAGAACCCCCAGAGCTTGTGTCTCTAGCTGCATATGTAGCAGAAGATGGCCTAGTCGGCCATCATTGGGAAGAGAGGCCCCTTGGTATTGCAAACTTTATATACAGGGGAACGCCAGGGCCAAGAAGTGGGAGTGGGTGGGCAGGGCAGCAGGACAAGGGGAGGGTAGAGGGAACTTTCAGGATAGCATTTGAAATGTAAATTAAGAAAATATCTAATAATTTTTTTTTTAAAAAAGAAAGAAATACATCCATTTATTTTTCTAAATAAAAGTGTTGTCCATGTACAGCCTTATACAGGTCACTAAATAGACCATACACAAGGTAAGAACCACATAAGAGAAGTCCAAAGTTGAAAGTATGGTGCAGATAGGAAAACAGCTTACATATAATATTGGTTAGAATGCAAAGGGGTAAAAACTGTGTTGAAAATTGGCAGTTTCTTAGAAAGTTAAACATAGAGCTACCATCTGTTCTAAATACTCAGCTTTTGGGTATTTTCCCAAGTTAGATGAAAGCATATGTTTAAAAAAAAAAAGAGCCTGTATACAAATGCCCAAAGTAGTTCTAAGTATAGTAAGAGGTTACAAATTTATGCCAATATATAAATAAATATAAAATTAGTGGTATATCTGTTCAGTGAAATACTACTGAATAAAAAACAATTTTGTTATTCATTACACATTCTTATTTGTGTTATTTTTAAAAAGTTTTTTTAACTGAAATAAAATTATATCACTTCTCTTGCCCTTTCCTCCTTCCAGCCCCACTCAGCTAACCTCAAATTCTTCTCATGCAATCCATGCTCAACTTAATAGTCTCTTTTTCTATGATATTATTTGTTACATAATTGTGTATCTGTGTGTACATAAGTATTTCTGAGTTGGGTTTGTTTTTAGTATTTGCATGTGTACGGTGTCAGGGCTTATCACTCCACATTAGGAATTCAGTGAGAACACTCATCCTTTGAAGAGATTAATTCTTCTGCTAGTAGTCAATAGTTGCATTTAGTTCTTTGCCTAGGGGTACGACCACACAAAATTTCCCCTTTCAACTTTAACATGTCTATCAATATTGCCATTACTACAGTCTTCTTTGTGCAGCCACTCTAAAGAGAGACTTTCAAATAGGTTTGCTAGTATTCTAGTTCTTACAGTCTTTTCCTCTCTTCTGCCATTGTTCCAGAGCCATAGATTCAAAATGCATAATGTAGATGTAGATGCTGATAGGTTGAGGCTTGGATACTCGAGATCTATTGATTTTTGTATCGTGTTCAGGTGCGGTCTTCTGTGATTATCTCTATTTGCTGTAATTCAAGGATCCCATAGAAAGCTATGGTAACTACACTCATTCATGGACATGGTGATAAGATTCAGAATGTAATAAGTAGCTATGCTTGGCTTACAAAGTGACAATAGTAGATTCTTTTCTAAGGCCCATAACCATACTCGTCCTGGGAAGACAGCCAAGTTTCCAGTACCAGACATGAGTTCCCTCTTGATGTGTGGGCCTTAAGTCCAATTAGACAATTAGTTGTTGGTTTCCACGGACATTCAAATGGAACTTCTTGAACCATTTTGCACATCTTGTCATGCTGTAAATTGTCATGGTTCATAGTGCTGCAGTTGGGTAGGAATGTTTAGTTGTTTCCTTCTCTGGGCAGTTGGCATAGTATTCTCTGGAACCCTAAGAGCTAATTTGATGGAAAATGTCTTTCAAACCATATCCAGTTTAGGCAATTTGAATAACACAGTGTGCCTTAAGTGTGTGGTGGAATGTAACCACAGAAAACAGAAAAGTATAAATGGATTATAGATGAAGGGGGCAGCTGCTTAGGAGGTGAGAAGCAGGATATAGAAAATATGAAGTGTCAAGCAGAATCAGTCAAAGGAGCTCCAGCAAGGAGAAAGGAGAGGGATCGATACAAAAGTAGGAGGACAAGTATTAAACAACAAGGCTGTTTGCCAAAGCCCCAAGGAATTATATTATATAACATGTTATATGTTTATTGCATGTATTTTTGTATGTATTTTTGTATGTATGTATGTATGTATTATGCAAAACTTCAGAAAATTAAAGTGACTAGGAATAACAAGGCTCACCACAAGAACCACAGAATAACAAACAAACAATCAAAAAACAACAATTACAACAAGCAGCACCAGCCACTAGATACTTTTCAAATATTTAGTTAAAATAGTCCAAGCACCTTCCAAAAGAGTATTGATTAATGATTTAGCCCTTGTTCGTCTCACAAGAGCTGAGGGTGAGCCACTATTTTTGAATATAAGAAAAAGTAAACTTTATGGCATAAATACTTGAAGAGTCTCAGATATAGGCACATTCTTCTTTGTCCAAAATACCATACTGTGAGTTTCCTTTGATTTAAAATTATACAAAATGACAGTGGAGAGATGGATCAGCAATTAAATGCAATTCACTGTCTTCCAGAGAAGATGGATTTCATTCCCAGTACCTACATACCACTCACAACCTTGTGTAACTCCAGTTCCAAGGGATCTAATGCCATTTTCTAGTCTTCTTCAACCTTGCATATAGGTGTTATCCTTACATACATTCAGTAAAATGAATCATACACATAAAATAAAAGTAAATAATAATACAAATAAAAATATTTGTAATCAAAAGTATCCTTTTTGATAGACCACAGATATGTGGCCATATGTGAATAGGCAAGGCAGCAGTAAGAGTCACAATGGTACAAACCTACTATCAATAGCAATGAAATGTTAATTTTCTTGATTGTGACAATAGTGTTACAGGTATTTGAATTTGTGAGAACTTATCAAATGTCAAGTTATGTACATGTTGGTTATTTTCTCAACTGTCCCTTATGTATAAAGATTTGTTTTTATTTTATTATATGTAAGTACACTGTAGCTGTCCTCAGACACTCCAGAAGAGGGAGCCAGATCTCGTTACAGATGGTTGTGAGCCACCATGTGGTTGCTGGGATTTGAACTTATCACCTTATGTATAGGTGTAGCTAAAAGATTAATGATGTTGGAAATATAGCACAGTATGATTAAGTGCTCACCTACTGTGTGCAAGGCATGGGTTTAGATCTCCAGTGCTACCAATAAATGAATGAAACTAATAAATAATCAAACTAGGATAATCAGGGGTGAAGAAAAGCCAACTAAACATTTTAAAACCTTATTCAGAACATTGTGAAGGTAAATTTTGAAAAGCACTTTAAAAGAGGAAGGAAACTCATGACACTGCCAAAGCAACAGCTGTACAAAGGCTTGGGGGCAAGGCTGTTCCTGGCAAGGAAGACAATGTAGCAGAAGGTCACTGCCACAGAAGGAGCCCAGGAGAGATAGCCAAAGACTCTGAAGAGCACAAGTGAGGGACTTTGGCTCTCACAGAAGAAAAGTGAGAGGCAATTGGGGGATTTATCATTGGAAAGAAACAATCTTCTTACAGGTGAGAAGGATATGCTAGCTGCTGTCGTGAGAGGATAGTCTTTAAGGCAAGAAAAGTAGAAACTGAGAAGCTAAGCAGAAGGCAAAGAATATTTTAGGGAAGCATTGAGATGGAAGCTTGAAATCTGAAGAGAAGGCTAAGGAGGAAGGAATGGGTCAGGTGTGGCTAATGCTGGGTGTGAGTTTAAAGTAGAAGCAACAGTGGAAGGGGGCTGAAAATGGAAGATACTGCCAATGCTTGACGTGTGTTTGAAGCAGAGACAAGTGTGTATGTGTGTGGGTGGGGTGAGGTGCTGAAGAGCAAGCTAAGATGAACTAAGTGGTTTCTTCACCTGGATTCTCCTCTCATTTCCTCCCTAATTATATATATATATATATATATATATATATATATATATATATATATATATATATATATATTTGCTTTATTTTCCATATTCCTGCCAGTGTAATATCACCCAGACACTCAGCATTGTGGTGTGAAAGCCTCTTGTATGGATCCTTCTATCTGGAATTGAAAAAGAAAAAAACTGTGTAGTACTATATTCTCACTGGGTGGGTTAAACTGAAACTCTAGAGAAAGATAATATGCCTGTTTCTCTGCTGCTTGAAAAAAGTCCTTCCCCATGTTTCTGTCATTTTTAAAATATAATTCCAGTAACTTGGCAGATGTTAAGGTATATCTGAAATACCATATTCAAATATAAGCTGTAGCTTTCTTTTTTAAAGCTATCCTAATAGAAACTTTGTCCATTTAATATATATATATATATATATATATATATATATATCCCATTTTTTTGGAAGTTTGGCTTAATGATCATGTAATTTAAATATAAACTCATCAAGCTAGTACAAGTAAAGAAAAGGTGAAAAGTCATCTTTATTGAATGATCTGTAGGTCAGATTATTATTATTATTATTATTATTATTATTATTATTATTATTATGAGACCAAGATCAATTACATCTCTTTAACTTAATTATCCTGGAATATTGATTGCTCATTTTCTCTATTTCATTTCCTTTTTAAGTGATGTCATATTAGGTATGACTTGTTTATTCATTCTTTTTTTGTTTTTAGGAATTTTTTCTTTTAGTAAGTGATTTTAAATTCTTCTTAAAGCAAGTAGAATATAAATAATAAAAAACAAATTTTAAATGAATAATTGACACCAACAGCCAAAGTAAAAGTGACTATACAGGTGAGCTATGCTGTTGTTTACATAGAAATCAACTTCCTCTTGCCTTCCTAGACCCTATTTTGAAAGGTAGATGTTACAGTAAATCTCTCCAACCCAAATATGCCCCAGCAATGAAAACACAACACAATTAATATGAATACATGCTGTTCATCTAAATTGGGCAGATCTACCACTACACTACCATCGTCAGCATCTATGAGACCCCTTAGAACTTGCGGTTTCTCCAGGCCATGTGCTTCTGCTCTGCTTTTCTTCTTCTTCCTCCTCCTCTGCATCCTCTCTCTTTCCCATTTTCTCCTTCTTCTCTGTCTCTCTCTCCACCTTCCACTCTACCTTCCCTTTATCTGCCCAAACATCAGCTCTCCTTTATTTTACAAATTAAGGTGGGAAGCAGGTTTACAGGAAATCACCTGAGTGCTGACTCATTCCTTGTTCACAACCCCTCACAGAAGAATGGAATTAACATCAATTATAATTAGCCCCAGGGCTATCCACAACAGGTAGAAATAAATATCTACATGTTC
Organism: Mus minutoides; assembly: GCA_902729485.2. Lineage (NCBI taxonomy): Eukaryota > Metazoa > Chordata > Mammalia > Rodentia > Muridae > Mus > Mus minutoides. The sequence goes on from LR750334.1 coordinate 497,632, forward strand.
CCCTTGGTTAAATTGCATTTGCGTAGCTATGTCATCTTAGATACATGGTTAATTTTACTCCTCTTGATAGGAATATACATATTAGTTCTGTATTAGATACTTTTGAATCATGATGAAACCAACTCCTGACAAAAATGCTGTAAGGAGAAAGAATGATTTTTAGCTCATGATTTCATAGAGTTTAAGACTATGATGCAAGGAAAGGTATAGTATAAGAAGCTTAGTTCATGGCAACAGATATGCAGTAGAGGACATTAACAGCAAGGTAGACTAGGATTCACAAAATATAATAGGAGCTGTGGAATAGGGAAAGAGCCTAATTTTCAAATGCCCAGTCTTAATGTCCTGCTTCTGCCAAAGAGGACCCAAATGTGAATAAAATCTATCTGAAATAGTAGAATTCCTTGGGGAACCAAGAATTTGAAATTGGCCATTTCAGTTTCAAAACCTCAGGACTTTTTACTTATTACAGGAAATAGTTTCACAAGGACTTTAAATTTTGAAAAAGTCTTTCACAGAAATATCAGAGCATCCAGTGTTCCTAAAAATACTTATTTATCACAGAGAAAGATAGAAATAAAACAAAATAAAAATGCTAATGGCAATTTACTCAAACACAGAAAAGTCTGATATTTTGTGTTGGTTGGCCTACTCCTTTTCTGTATTCTATGTTTCGCTTTGCAATCGTGACTAGCAACAAATACCTCAACCTTCCAATGTACATAAATTAGTTCACATACACCACACACACTCACACACACCCCACAGACCTTGAAGTCCTCTCAAATTATCCAGCAGCTGCACCAAACATTACAAGCAGCTATATGGGACTCTTAAAAAATACTACCAGTGCATAACTTCCTGAGTTGTGAATGCAGCCTTTCTACTTATGTGCATTATAGCATTCTCCACTCTTGTAAAAGTTACTGAAGTCTCTTCACTCTAACTCAAAACAGAGGAGTTAGTGTCTCTAATGGTAAGTTTCAGTCCACTACAGAAGAGAGTCAGTGAACAGAATCTCAGCCTTGATAGTTTTACTCAGATCAGCTGGAGGCACATCCCCTATTCCTACAGAAGCCAAGTTTCAGGTCATTAACAAAATGAACCATTTTCTCCCTTTATGTCTCACTCCTCACACTCCTTCATATCTACTTACTGGCACCATCTCTCAAAGGAATTGTATTCAAATCCTTACTTAACTTTTTTGATTTTATGCAGTTCAAATCATTACAACTCTCTTTGTATTCTCTAAAGATATAGAGCCTTTCATTAGAAAACTAGTATATTTAGCCCACTAGTAGTTCTTAAATTGTCTGTATGTTCCAACTTATAAATCCTCTAAGTCACTTAATCTTCACAGCAAATCTGAGGAATGACTGTGATTTTCCTTTCTGGGAAGATAAATGTTAAATAGTTTACCATTAGGATACCTGACTTTCAAACCCAAGTATATCTTACTCCAAAATAATACTGTTTTCTACCATACCGATTCTCAAATCGTGTTGTCAATAATGCATATATATCTCTGAGAAATTTTAATGATAATTCTTTGAAGATGGATACACTACAGAGTTTGTCTATATAAATCTTCAAATACTCACAGTGTCTGACAGGGTCTTGCCAGTTGCATTTCAAAGAAAGACCTTCCTCCTTGGAGGGAGCCCTCCTGTTGATTTGAGATTTTGCACAGCTGTTAATGCTTCTGCTCAGGCTTGGTTCCAAATCATATAATTTCAACAGCCTATATAATTTCCCTTAAAATTCTTGAAACATCTATTGTTCTGATCTTTGCATCCTAGCAGAGCAGAATTAGAATCAGTTAAGCATTCTGAAATAAATTAAAGTCTATAAATTTTTGGCAGGTCGTATATCAACAATAATGATTTCTATCTTCATTATGCAACAAAAGAGAGATGAGTTGAATCCTGATTGTAATTAAGTTCCAAACACTGCATGTATTATTGTTCTGTTGAAGGAGAATTTGGTTATACTAATGCATGAAAATACTAGCTGCTAAATTCTCTGTCTGAAATAGGCAGACATGAAATATAATTAATAAACTGTCATTTTATGAAATGTTTGTAAGAAAATTAATTCTTTTAAAATGCTACTTTCAAGAAATGAAATAAATCTGATCTATAGTCTAGTTGCGTTAATTATAAATAATTTAAATAATAAATAATAATAAATTAAATAAGACAAAGGTTTTTTCTTCCTCATGCAAAATCCAGTAACAAATCCAAAAATCATAGGATGATTCTGTGACCTCCAAAGTAACTCTAAAGTCTTTAACATATTATTATATTATGGAAACACTTTATTGTAATAGCTATAAAATGTTCATATTCTAACAGGTAGGAAGAAGATATATTAAATTAGGAGATGTCCATTCTCAAACACTTGGCTGTACTCAAGTTGCATATGACACTTTTGTTGGTATCCTACACACCAGATAATGACCACCTAAAATTGGTCTGTTGGGCATCTTTGTATCCACATAAGATCAGACATTATCTTACTAAGGAAAAAGAAATAAGTGTACAGGAAGAGGAAACTATGTGGCACCTATGGCTTTAAAACCATACAAAATTATAAACTATAAGTAGATCTACTAGTTACGAACTGAGCCATATTGATTACTGTTTAACCTATTGAACCATAGTTTATAACATTTCTAATTCTGGTAATTGTATGCTTATCTAACCATGTTGTTTTAATGACTAAAAATCAGGGCATACTAAAGGATTTCTATTATTAAAGCATAGAACCTGTACTAAATAAGCAAGACTGGGAATTAGGTATATAGTCTTCATAGCCATCTTTCTGTCTATATATTACTTAGGGAGTTTGGATAGATTTGAGGGAAATATGAACAACAAAAAGTTGAAATTGATTTTATTTTTTAAAGTTGATGGCAACATTTGACAAATAAAAAAATTGAGTGGATTAATATTATGTAGTAAAATCACATCTCATTCAGCATTTTATATAGATAAGTATATTAGTGAAAATAAATATAATTAAGATGCTAGAAATGTTTTATCTATGACTCCAAAAGCTTTAGTGNAACAGAGATGAGTTTAAGTTTTCACAACCCCTGGTGATAAAATGGTTTGATTGAGGATGAGTAGAATTAAGCAAATGAATTTCTCCAATCCTCTGTTCATGTTGAATTCAAAGGATAGCTTTGTTCATTTTTTACCTGAAAATGTATGAACAAAATAACATGTTTACATGGCATTTTTCACAAATAACTTAAAATCTGCCCTTTATAAGTCTTTAGTCTAATTTAATGATGCATGCTGATAACCACCACCAAGACATGGCAGGAAAATTGTAAGTTCAAGTCTGAAATATACTTAAAATTAAAATCAAAGGTTAATAAAAATTGAGATCATGAGTCTGAAGTGAAATGATGTTAAGTATTAGTTTTGTTTTACAAAAAGACCTAAATTCTTTTGAATAAATATTACTGTATTTTCTCCTATTTGATGTTTATAATACTATCTTTAATAAAGCAAATTAATTGTTTCAGGTGATAGCTGCTATAAGAGAAATTCTAGGAGAGAAGAATTACTTAAAATGGCAAATAGCTTCAGACATCTAAAATTAAGAAAGAGAAAATAGTCTTAGACAGAGAAGTTTCTAAATTCATATATATCATGCATGTAAAACAAATTCTGGGAGACTAAAAACAAAAGGCTTTTCCCACATTGAAGCTCTTTTTCAGAAGGAGGGTATCTTAACTTAGGAGAATCTGATAGTGAAACAGAAGACCATATAATCTTTCTCCACTAACACAGATAAGAACATAGTGGAAGGAAGGCAAGAGGCCAGAAGCCAAGGTCCTAGTCTCCCTTCATCTTCCAGCCATCTCACCTCTGATTCAGACAGTAAAATTGCTGCTTTAGGGTACAACATTTGACAATCTCTTTTCTATACATCTACCATAATTTTTTGTGATATTACTTACAAATGACATCCATTATGAGGAAAATATAATATGTTCTTCTGAATTTGTCATCTTTGTTTTTTAAAGTATGCACATTGGAAAGTATAATTTGTAAAAAATAGTATACTTTATTGTATGATGTTTAAGGATTCAATCTTGTCTTTAATATTTTAACTTTTCATTGCTAAAGCATCTCTCATTTTCAATGTCATCAATGAATTCATTTCTGGATTGTGTGATATAAGTGAAAAAGCAGTTTCTGTTTTCCTTCCATGTGGAAGCTTATACTCCCAGTGGCTTATTACTACCTCCATCTCTATCTTTCTCTCCTTCCTCCTCTTTAGTTGATGGCTTAGTCCCTGGGAGCTCCCAGATGTCTGTGTGAGTTCACACTCTTGGCCTATCCATGGGGCTTCCTTCAGCTCCTTCAATCCTTCCCCTAACCCTTTCATAGGGGTCTCTGACCTCAATCCAATAATTGGCATCTGTACCTGTCTCAGTCAGCTTCTGGTAGAGCCTCTCAGAGGACAGCCATGCTAGGCTTATGTCAGCAAGCAAAACATACCATCAGTACTAGTGTTAAGGTTTGTTTCCTGCCCATTTGGATGGATCCTAAGTTGGACCAGTCACGATACAGCCTTTCTTTCAGTCTCTGCTCCATTTTTGTCCTGCATTTCTTTTAGACAGAAACAATTCTTGATCGGGGAATCTAAGACATTTTTGTTCACATTGTTTTGTACTAACCTTTAAAATGTGAATGTTTTATTTTCAATGAGACAGTATAACATCTAAGATGAAATGCCAGCTTAAGGTAAAGTGCTTACAAGATCATATATATTTACAATCAGCTTTGCAGTTTAATGCATGGACATATTTTCTTCCAGTGTCTAAAGGGGAAATTCTTAATTGGGTTTCTGATCCAACCCTATAATCTCAACTAAAGTTGCAGGGGAAGAAGATCAAAAGTTCAAAGATACAGACTGGACACATGCATCAATGGGTAATGCATTTGCTAGCTTAAGGATCAGGGGTCAAATCCTTAGCACCTATATAAATGTTGTATGGACATGGTAGCCTTCATGTAACCTCAGTGGTAGGGAGCTGGAGACAAGGGATACCCAGGCCAAGCTGCTTAGTTAGGGTAGTCAAATCAGTGAAGTCTTTGTTGAAGATATCGACTCTGCCTCTATGTATCAAATGGTTTACAATCAAAGTAGACACCAGTCATCAACCTCTGGCCTCAACACTCAAACACACACATGTACATCTAGTGCACATTTTCTCATAGGCTCATAAGCATGCATATTTACATACAAGCACATATAAATCACACACATACATGTGCAAAAATGTGTATATACACAGCTTAAAACAACTCTGTTTGAAAACATTACAATGGCTGAGCATGTCGCTGATTGAGAGAGCATTTATGCAGCATGTATGAGATACTGGATTTAATTCTAATTATTATTTTAAAAGTAAAATAAAAGACCATAAACATCATATCATTAATATATTATCTTTTCACTGAAAAAAATCAATGGCAATTCAAGATTTTTCTCGGGAGTTTAAGTAGCAACATCATGGATACATGAGAAAGAGCTAACAAAGTGTCCCTTACTTTTATGATTTTCCCAAATACTGTCCAAGATGTGTTGAGTGCTCACCAGGAACCACATACTTACTCATTGCTATTTAATTTGTTCGAACATTATGACTAGATACTAATCTATTTTAGAGATCAACAAATGGTTATGAAGACTATGAAATATTAATATTAATCTTCTATAATTATTTGTAGAACCACTAACCCATAAATCTGCATAGCACCAAGAAACTCTGATTTAGCATTTGTCCTGTGTACATTACACTCTAATAGGAATATAGGTATTAGGTTTTAGAGAGACTTAAGAAAACACTAATACATGCCTCTAGCTTAGCTAATAGTATTGATGGCTTGTGGCAGATTGTGTGCTAAGATATTGACGTGGTGAAAATGAGGTGGCTTTCACTATTTACGTGAAATTGTTGAACAGGTAATTTCTGATAAGAAACTCAAATGGTTCTTTTAAAGATGCATAGGTGTTTGATAATTCTTGATAATAAAATTTTTCATGATGGGAACAATAGAATGCAAAAAAATGAGATATCTCAAATATAAAAAGAAACTCCGAAGGCATTCAAATTACCAATACAGGCAACAGATATAGCCATAAGCCAGGGGACCCAAGGGTAACTATGGACTTCTTAGCTAAGTTGTACACACCAGCTTTGGGGTCAGAGATCACAGATGCTCACATGATGGAATTCAACTTGTCCTAGCTCAGACTTGACTTACAGACCTCATCCCAGTAGCCAAGCAGAATCACACTTCACATTGAAGACCACAATATAAACTACACTATATAGTCAGAAATTGGCCAGGAGTAGTGTTTTCATTGACTGATTCCTACTGTGATCAAGAATAAAACACTGATTCCTCAACAACACATGGATATCTGGATGATGACAAAGGTAGAGAACCATCATGAACATTTTTAAAACATTTTATTTATTTGTTTGTTTTGCATAGTGTTGACCAATAATCAAGGATTACAAGATTCTTTTCAATTTCTGTTGTATGGACTTTAAAATACAGACACAAGCCTAAGGAAAGATGATTATTTCCTCAGCAGCAGAATAGGAAAAAAGATGGAGATCAAAACCAGTTTTACATATTTAGCATGATGTACAATGTAGGAGATAATAGATAGATAGATGGATAGATAGATAGATAGATAGATAGATAGATAGATAGATAGTAGATAGAAATATATAGAGATAAAGATAGGGGTGAGATAGAGATAGAGATGAGATAGAGATGTATTCTGTTTTTAAATACGGAAAATCACTACAACAAAAAATAGCACAAATTTTAGAAATTTTATGTACAGTGTTTTAATGATTCATCTTATTGTCTGTACTTTACTAGGGATAAGAAAATCATCATATAGGCAATTATTTTTCAAGAATTCATAAAGTATTTCCATGGAATTTCACCTAAAATATTTAATCCTAAAAAGTTACATTTAAAATATAGATTAATTTCCACTAATTTTCTATTTCATATTTTCTCCAAATCAGAGTGTCATCATTTGAGAGCCATTCCTCTATGCAGACCTATGCAACAAGAGCTTAGCAGACATATAACAATCTTATTATTTTTATTTTTCTAGGTTGTATTTGCATTTCCTGTGATTTTAACTATGTATAATTTAACAAAGAAAGCAATCTATTATGTTGAACGAAGAATCAGAGGACCAGTTGATAGTGCAAGTAGGAGACAGTGTTTTAGAGTCCCAGCACATTTGAACTTGTCTTTTTGTTAATTTTAAAGAATTCTAATATGAGCATCTTTTTCTCCATCCACAGTGAGTCGTGAGCAGGGACAATTGCTTAGTATTTCTAAAAGTGACTATTTTGATCTTTAAGGTATTGTATTAGTTAGGGTTCTCTAGAGTCACAGAACTTACAGAGTAAAGGAATTTATTGATGACTTACAGTCTGCAGCCCAATTCCCAAAAAGGAGTTGATTAGGTAAAATGTGTGCAGCACAAGAATGTATTAGGTAATCAATGATACATGAAAATTTCATATTCTGACCTTAGCCTCTGATTTAGACATATTGGGCTCTGCTTCTTTACATTCATAATATGTTTGAGTCTGATATCAATGTATGACAATTACACTGAGCTAGTACTATAATGAAATAAAAACAAACAGTAAATGATGAGTTGGGAGCTGATATATACATTTTCTTTATTCACAATGTAATAATAAAACTACAAATTAATTCAAAAAATTATTGAAAAACTGAAACATGAATTTTGAAAAATCAAATATATACACGCCCTTATTCTCACACATGGGATGAATTTGGGTGTCATAAGAAACAATAATAGCAGCAGCAGTAAAATCAACGCATATGATATCTTAGGAATTCGAGAAAAGTAACTAGTAAATGTAAATCAATAGATTCCAGTAACAGAAACAATATTAGAAATAAATGAGTTATTTTCTCAAATGGCTAAAAAATAAACAGTGAGAAAGCCCTCAGGAAAAGAAGGGTAGAAGATAATGAAAATAACAAAAACTAATGAAACTTAAAATAAACATTAGGTGATGTTGTTTTAAACATCATATACAATAATGCATAAAACTTGAACAAGACTGATGGCATAGAAGCAGGGATGGCCCAATAAGGGAGAAAAAAAAGAAGAGGTGATAACTGCACTTCACTTAATTCTTGGTAACCTTGAGCTTTAATCTTGTAAATTTGGAATCAGATAAAATATATAGTTCTATGTGCAATTTTATTTACTTAAAGAGTAAATACAAAATATGAATTGATTTCTGATGTTTTTTAGTTGGGTTTTAGATTTTAGGTCATTATTATTAATTAGCACACAATGTAACAAGTTTCTTTATGGCATCTTAAATAGTTTGTATTCTGGTTGATTTCATCTCTTTTAATTCCCTGGTCTTCCTGACTCTGTTCCTCCATTGTACCCTCTCTCACATTTCCCGTTCTACTTTCATATCCCTCATGTTCTCTTGATCTTCTGTATCCTTCCCTTAAAAGCTGCTTTCACACTCATGATTGCCTATTCAATCCCATGACATAGTCACACTCATTCCTACATTAATACACAGATATAATTAGAAATTAGTGTCTATACTTTAGAGATACCATGTAGTATGTGTCTTAATTTTTCATCTCAGATATAAACTTCAAAAAATTTTAAAGTTACAAATAGCCTAGTTTTTGTTTTGTTTTTTCTCAAACGGTCCCAAAAAAATTTGTCAAAGCTTATAAAAGGTTGATGTCTTGTTTTCAGAGTCAAGGAACTCAATATAAAATAAAAATATAGGTTAAGTTTGAATGTTTCTAACTATAAAAATTCTGAAAGTTTTAAAATATTATTCATGGCAGATTGTTTTCAAGAATTCAAGAAAGTTGTGCATTATAACATATGTTAGTATTTTAATCAACTAGAATGTTAACAAAAGTGACATCTTTATCCTAAACTTACAGAAGAATCCAAGCACATCTCGTGTAAGTCTAAGAGGTGTTAAAATGAGCATGTAGTGTTGGGGTCCACTGCCCGCAGTGGACGGGGTTCCTGGAGGATTGGCCTGAAGCTGAAATGAGACTAAGGGAGTGGGGGAAGAAAGAAGATCTCCAAGGCTACATAGTTGCTTCTGCTTAGAACGACTGTTTAATGGTGGACAAGCATTTGGAAATAAAGGAAGGGAAGCCCCGCCCCCAGTCTTCTGCGCAGGCGTTCTGGAGTTTGGCGGGAACCCTGAAGTATCGTGACATCTCGCAGGTTGCACAGGTGGGCTGGTCGTAGGTGGGCCGCTGGTAAGCTGGGCGGAGCATGGGGACCTGGGAGACCTGGAAAAACAGACTGCAGGTGTCACCTGGCTGTCAAGCCTAATTAATTAGACAATGGATGCCACCGGGGTGCGGCTTCTCAAGGCTCTGGTCATTGCACCAGCTATGCTGGTGGGGGAGGGGTACCACAATGTAGAAAAGCATCAACAAAGACAGAATGTAGTTTCTGGTTGGTTGATACTGTTGTTCTTCCTATGGGGAGAAAAAAAAAAAAAAAGAAGAAGAGAGTTTATGTTTTTGGACTGGCAAAAAATTACATTGGGAGATTATTTTTTAAAAAGATAGAAATAAGCATATAGCACAGGTTTTGAAAGTGATAATAATGTAACTTTTAATTTAAATTTTAATATTGTGATTTTGTTTGTATACATGATTCATGTAGGAAAAGGAATATCCCATGGAGGGCATATGGAGGGCAGAGGGTAACTTTATGAAGTCACTGTATCTTTCTACTTTTACTTGAATTCCAGGACTGAAACTTCACATTCCCAGCATAGGAGATAAACACCTTAACATGCTGTACCATATCAATGGCTCCAAATGGTGTTGCTTTTTTAATATATATAAGAAAGTGAATGGTCATAAGAGACAAGAAGGTAATCATCTGTATAAGAAGATGAGTGGGAAAAGGGCAGAAGAGCAAAAGATGAAGGAGCCTCATCTGTAAGGAATGCATGTATACAGTTTTGACTTTTGGGCACTGTAATTCACAAAGTAAAGTTAGCATCATGGAAAACCTTGACTCTACTTTTATAATACAAGTAAAATAAGTTTATCTGTTAGCCAATATAAAAATATGAAGCAGAATACATAGATCTTGTACTCCAATGGCAACATATGCTAAAGATAAAAATTATTGAATTCTTAGAAACTAGAATTCTTCATGAATGGTAGTATCAGAATAGTGATCAGACAGTTCTTCTAAAACAGTTACCTGAATGGTACAAGTTCACTGGCATTGCTAGAATCCCAGGTTTTCCCTGAAAAAGAAGCAAGTTATCAAAAAAAAAAAAAAAAAACCCTATATGATTTGAAGCTTGATATGATTCATCATTAAATTAAAAACTATTAGCTGCAAGCAATATCCATTGTACAAGACAATAAGGGGAAATTCGGAGCAGGAAAGAGAATATAGTTCATATAAAATAAATATTTAATATCTGCATCTAGTTTCAGATATAAAGCATGAATTAATTTCAAATATCCACTTCTTCCACCCAGTGAAGTACAACAACAATATTTAAATACAAAAATGTCACATATAAGATCTATGGAATGCTAATAAAGAACAAAAAATGTAAATTATGGACTTATAAGTAAAATAAACCAAATGCATTTTCCATAAAATATATTATTTCCAACAAAATAATTGAAGAAATCCCCACATCTGGGGGAAACATATCCATCCACATATAAGTGCCATATGAAATAAGTATAATCATAACAAATTATCAAGGTCATAAACACCCCATATCACAGTGTGGATCAAACAATAAATCTATCTTAGGGTGAGGAGATAGATAAAGTTATTGAAAGCAAATGGAACAAGCAGGAGTCTAAATGAAACATGGGAAAACAAATTTCAAACTAACACATGTAAGAAGCGAACAAACTACTTCCTATCATACAGGAATTAACCCATCAAAAAGGCATTATCATTCTAAACATACACACATTGAACATAGGCACACTTAATTTCAGAGAACAAACACTACTAGGTTTTAAATTAAAACTTAATCCCAACAGTAATAGTATGTGATGACCACTGTCATCAGTAGATGGGACATCCAAGTGAAAAATGAATACAAGAAGAGTGGAGCCCAATGACACTATAGGCCCAAAGAACTCCATAAACACCTCCAGAATATCAAGCACATCCCAGGATTTACATCGTTCTTGGAGGTCTATAGGGCATACTCGAACAAAAAAAAAAAAAAAAAAGTGATACTCTATCAACACATAGAACTAATTAGAAGACATGTAAGAAAATTAAGATAATTCTCCATGTAATATCTCCCACATTGGCATAAAGCTAGAAGTCAAGAGGAGAAAACATAAGGTCATACAGTCTAAGTAACACATTCTACAAAACCTTAATCCCTTTGAGTAAATATAACTGGTCAGATGGAGAGTGCAAGTTGCCTCAGTGGTCCCCTTATATTTTAGAAATAGTCTTCCTCACTATATATCTGAAATGACATTACTTGTCGATGATTAAATATAAGCCTTCAACCCCTATTGTAAGCACTGATACAAAAGAATAAAAAAATTGATTTTGTTTCTTTAAGGGCTTCTGTTTACCTATGTTCTCCTGTATTTTTTGGGAGTTATTTATGTCCCTCTTAAAGTCCTATATCATCATCATGAGAAGTGATTTTAGATCCAAATCTTGCCTTTACTGGTGTATCCAGGAATTAGTATGGTGGGAGAACTGGGTTCTGATGATGCCAAGTAACCTTGCTTTCTGTTGCTTATGTTCTTGTGTTTGCCTCTCTGGTTATCTCTAGTGCTACCTGCCCTCACTGTCACTGACTGGAGCCTGTTCATCCAGTAATCCTGGTTGTGTCAGAATTCCTTAGAGTCCAGCTGTCTCTGTGATCCTGTGATTCTGAGATCCTGTGATCCTGAGATCCTGAGATCCTCAGACCCTGAGATCCTGAGATCCTGGGTGTGTCAGAGCTCCTAGGAGTCAAGCTGCCTCTTGGATCCTGAAATCCTAGTGTGACTAAACTCCTGAGATTCTGTGATTCTAGGCGTGTTAGAGCACCTGTGAATCTGGGCATGTTAGAGTAAGTACCTGAGAGTTGAACTTCTTCTGGGTATTGTGGGAATGGTTGCAGAGCTAGCGCCCGAAGTCTGCTCAAAGCATCTACTCAGACCAGAAGGAACCCGTGCCACTGGCCAGGCGGGGGTTCCTATGTCCCTGGATCCTGTGGGTCCCAGTCACTCTCAGTGTGGGGCAGATGTTGTAGCCTCCTCACCTATGATCCTGAGCATGATAGGGTGACTGGGAGTCGAGCTTCCTCTGGGTGTTGTGGGACTGAGTATGGAGCTAGTGCCCAAGGTCTGCTCAGGGCACTGACTCAGACTGGAAAGAAGACTCTCAACTTTTAATTGTGTAAAACCTGATCATGTTTTTTAGTATGAGGACCATCAAACAACAACAACAAAAAATGAAGTAGAAAATAAAAATATTCAAATATACTATGTCATTATATACATATACATACATATATGTATATATATATATATGTATGTATTATAGTATTTGATTGTGATTTCTGACAATAAATGTGTCATTCCTTATTCTAAGATATGTAGTGAACATATTAGACTACTATCTCTAAATCATAAGATTATCTCTTAGCTTATGCCACAATTAAGTCTTCAACAACCTGTTCTAGCTTCTTTTAATGAATGACAGAGTGAACTTAATAAATTTCATGGTAATGAGTGACTGCCAAATTTTCATTTAACCTTTAATTATAGATTGTGTTTTAAAATACACCATGTTAATCCTGGTAAGCTATAGTGGTTTAAGGATGTTGCTTTCAGAAAAGCTTCCAGATCACACAGCAAATATATTTTCAAACTGAGTCTATTTAACCTAGATAAGATTTCTTTGTTTTTTAGTTAAACATATCTCTAGTACATTTATGCAGAAAAAAAAGCAAATTAAATTTGAGAGGTCTTCTATAGATTGATGATGTTCCCCCAAAACTGGTGTCCTGAAAACATCACCTTAATTCACATATTAATGGTAGTAGGAGGTGAGTCCTTTAGGGACCCACTTAGATAAGATAAAGATGCACATGCCAACTGTTGAGGATAAAGTTAGGAACTTTAAAGGAAAAGAAACCTGAGCCTTAAGGCTTACTGTATCTCAGAGCAACTCCCTCTAAATTATGATGCAATATGGAAGTTTCATTACATGTCAGTTATATAACAATATCATCCCTTGAACCTTTCAGACTGCATTATGAGCAAAATAAACTTTTATCACTTTATATTGTTCTATCATGAGTATTTTTTAATAACAGCAGAAAAAAAAAACAGACTAAGAAAAGTCAAGCTGCATATTTCTCTGCATTGCCAATACTTTCATATTGCTCTTCATAAGCTGTTTCCACTCACTCAAATAATTCACAATACCCTGTGGTGTATGTCTATGTATACTTCTTTCGGTGTTTCCTACAACCTAATGTTACAGCAAGACAAGTGCTTACTGGGAACAGTCTCAGAGTTTGGTAATGATGAGTTTGATTCAGATAGTCATTTGCTGCAGAACAATCATGTGTCCAGTCTTTAAACTGTTACAAATGTTCATCTATACTGTAATGAGGATTTACCACTCACAGAAGATGAATGACTTCTTCTGAGACTCTTGGGATCATATTAGTAATTGCCAAAATCCCATAACATCTCTACCTGCCACTGAATTTTCCAGTATACTTTTTTACTTTTTTTTTTCTTTTTCCAATTTTTATTAAGTATTTTTTTCATTTACATTTCAAATGCTATTCTGAAAGTCCCCTATACCCTCCCCTAACCCTGCTCCAGTATTTTTTTGTAGTTGTTCTTTTTGTTTTTGTTTATTGTTTTTCAAGACAGAGTTTCTCTGTGCAGTCCTAGCTGTCCTGGAACTCACTCTGTAGACCAGGCTGGAAATCCACCTGCCTCTGCCTCCCAAGTGCTGGAATTAAAGGCATGTACCACCACTGCCTGGCCTCCAGTATATTTAGATTACACAGTCACAAGAATCCACATGGTAGGAAGGCTTGTATAATTGCTTGGACCTGCTCAAAGCTGCTTTTCCCCCTGGCCTCATGCAAACAAAACAAAACAAAACAAAACAAAACAAAACAAAACAAAACAAAACAAAACAAAAACCAACAAAAAATAGCATCTTGCAGGAAGATACTACCAAGAGCCAAAGAAGCCTGCAGAGGAGAAAGATGGCAGTCAGAGTACAGAGAGGGAACTCCATCAGGGCACAGTGGATTTATGCCATTCATGTGGCATCTACACAGCCATTTCTACTCATCAAGTAACAGATCGATACTTTTATAAAAAAAAAAATAATCTTAGCCGGGTGTGGTGGCATGCCTTTAATCCCAGCATTCGGAAGGCAGAGGCAGGTGGATTTCTGAGTTCAAGGCCAGCCTGATCTACAAAATGAGTTTCAGGACAGGCAGGACTATACAGAGAAACCCTGTCTCGAAAAAAAAACAAAAACAAAAAAACAAAACAACAACAACAAAAAAAACCTTATTTGACTTTTTCAAATTCTTAAACGAAATTGCCAGGAATAGCCACCTAAGATTTCTTATGTAATATTTATTGTAGAACAGTCACAATATCAAGACTTGATGATCCAACATTACAGAATAGAAAAAGAAAAGAAATGAAATGAAAAGAAAAGAAAAGAAAAGAAAAGAAAAGAAAAGAAAGAGAAGAGGAAAGGACAGAAGAGAAGAGAGGAAAGGACAGAAGAGAAGAGAGGAGAGGAGAGGAGAGGAGAGGAGAGGAGAGGAGAGGAGAGAAGAGAAGAGAAGAGAAGAGAAGAGAAGAGAAGAGAAGAGAAGAGAAGAGAAGAGAAGAGAAGAGAAGAGAAGAGAAGAGAAGTTGAGATGAGTCTGAGTATCTAAACCAATACTGCTCATAAGGGTATATACAAGCTGGACATGTAGAGCCCAGATGTAAAGAAAAAGAGAATATAGAAGTTGTATCATATTACTTAGGAGATAAAAAGAGTTTGTCTACCAAAAAGTTTAGCATTGTTACTTTATAAAATATTTATGAATAAAGATAATAACATCACAATGTTATTATCCACAGAATAGAAGGCACTCCATCAGTCAGTAACAGTAGATCTCATACCTATGTTATTAAATAAATTCATTTTGTATATACACTTAAATAATGAAGAGGTAGTACATGAAATCACAATCTCTCTGTTTACTTGGGTCTTACAATCTTGCAATCTCCCTCTTCTGCAATAGTCCCTGTCTTGCGGTTTCTATTCCTGCACAAACATCATGACCAAGAAGCAAGTTGGGGAGGAAAGGGTTTATTCGGCTTACATGTCCATACAGCTGTTCATCACCAAGGAAGTCAGTACTGGAACTCAAGCAGGTCAGGAAGCAGGAGCTGATGCAGAAGCCATGGAGGGATGTTCCTTACTGGCTTGCTTCCCCTGGCTTGCTCAGCCTGCTCTCTTATAGAACCCAAGACTGCCAGCCCAGAGATGGTCCCACCCACAAGGAGCCCTTGATCACTAATTGAGAAAATGCCTCACAGCTAGATCTCACGGAGACATTTCCCCAACTGAAGCTCCTTTCTCTGTGATAACCCAGCTGTGTCAAGTTGACACAAAACTAGCCAGTACAGTCCCTAAGCCCAAAGTATATATGTGATAGATTTATCCATTGGGAATGGGATCCACAATTCTGCATTTTGATTGGTTTTCTGTAATGGGCTCTATCTGTTTCAAGAGGAAGTTTCCTTGATGAAGGTTGAAGACTACACTTATCTGTGGTTATAAGAACAAATGTTTATAGAGTGTTATGGATTATATGGTTTTGTAAACTAATAGTCATATATTCTCCACTAATTGTAAATTCACTTGCACTAAGTAATTAGCAAGGTCTTCAGTACTACATGTTCCTTCTTTTAGTTTGTGTTTAAAACATGACAAATGGCAGTCCGGTACAAAGCAATACACACAAGTAATATAGTGACTAAACAGTATATATATATATATATATATATATATATATATATATATATATATATATATATATATATATATATATATATNCAGCCAAGGAAGTCCCTTGCTATCTCATTCCCTAAAGACCAATCAGTTTAAAGGGCACATTGTTCCACCTATCATATTGTGCCTACTTTTTGCTGTTCTAAAAACTATATAAAAGCTTACCGAATGGGCTAGGCAAGGTCACCACTTCTCCTTCAGGTGTAGGATGACCCCAATGCATTGGAACAATAAATTCCTCTTGCTTTTTGCATCGATTGCTGGCTCTGCATTGTTCACTCAGGGGGTCCTGGTAAGCTAAGGCTTTCCAGAGTCTTATAGTATGTATGTATGTGCATATATATATACATGCATGAAAAAAACATTTTAGATGGCCTAGTCGGCCATCATTAGGAAGAGAGGTCCCTTGGTCTTGCAAACTATATATGCCCCAGTACAGGGGAACGCCAGGGCCAAGAAGTGGGAGTGAGTGGGTAGGGGAGCAGGGCAGGGGGAGGGTAGAGAGGACTTTCAGGATAGCATTTGAAATGTAAATGAAGAAAATATCTAATAAAATATTGAAGAGAGAGAGAGAGAGAGAGAGAGAGAGAGAGAGAGACCATGAATTAGAATTGTGATAAAGGTTATATGGCAACATTTGGAGAGAAGAAAGAGATGGGAGAAATGTCAGTTACATTATTATCTCAAAAATAATATAAAGTACGATGAAAGTAAGTAAAGGAACATGAGAGAGGCATGTCAAATATCTGGGATAGGGGAGGCTCCATGGAGTCTATGAAGATGACTCTAGCTGAGACTCCTCACTGTGTGAGGAATAGACCCTGAAGTGGCCACCTCCTGGAGCCAGACATGATTCCCAGTGGAAGGATAAGGACACAAACCCTGCCACACGCTCAAAAGTTTAGACCCAAAATTTGCCCTGCCAACAAGAAGTACAGAACAAAAGATGGAGAAGAGAGTGAGTGAATGCCTAACCAATAGGTGGGCCAACTTGAGACCCATTCCATGGGCAAGAACCAACCCCTGAAACTATTAATAATACTGTTATGCTTACATACAGGAGCCTAGCATAACTATCCTTTGAGAGGCTCCATGCTGCAGCCGATCAAAACAGACGCAAAGACCCACAGCCAACTTAAACATCAAGCTTTAGATGGAGCTCTAAAAAGTCTTATGGCAGAGTTGGGGGAAGGGTTGAGGGACTTGGAGGGAATAGGGACTCAAGAAGAGCAATAGAGTCAACTAATCTGAATGCTTGGGGACTCCTAGAGCCAGAGCACACTACTCTACCCACCCCCATCCCAGGCACATATGTGGTAGAAGTGCAACTTGGTCTTCATGTGAGTGCCCCAAAAACTAGAGCAAGGGCTGTATTTGACTCTGTTGCCTGCCTATGGATCCTGTTGCCCTAAATGGATTACCTTGTTTGGCCTCAGTGGAAGAGGATATGCCTAGTCCGGCAGAGACTTGCTCTGTAAAATAATCCCCATTCTCAGAGGAGAAGGAGAGGGGCATAGAGAAGAGGGGTTATGTTGAGCGAGATATGGTGGGCTGAAATCAGGATATAAAGTTAATTAATTAATGAAAAAGAAAAAAGAAACATGAGAAAACAGAAATAAATGTAGTTTAATTTATTGTTCAACACAACTGAGAAAATTTAAAATAAAACTCTGTCCCCGTTCTGACACTTCACAGGGTCCTATTATAACTGGCGGAATATAGGGCATTTGTAGGTTTGAAGAGATAGTAAGGATGGCATCTGATAATCTCAGCATGTAGATCTCTTTCTCTGGTACAAAATATAGAAGTACATGCTTCAAAATGCTTTTAGGAAAATTCAGTTATTTAAAAGATTCTAGTTCACTGACATATTTTTAAACCTAAGGATTCATCTTACTATTTGTTCAACCTTAACTGCATATTTTAATAGACTCTAATTTTAGAGTGGTTATAGGTTCACCATAAAAGTGGAAGGGAAGTGTTGAGATCTGGATACTCCTTGTTCCACACTCACAGAAAGCCTGTCTTATTTAACTCATATTTCTCACCACAGAGATACATATAATTGATGAGTTTACACTACTGTATTATTATCACACAAATCTTATTAGGGTACACTCTTAGTAACACACTCTATTAGCATTCTCTAGAGAAATAGGATAGACTAATTTTGTGTGTGTGTGTGTGTGTGTGTGTGTGTGTGTGTGTGTGTGTGTTTGTAACTAATTGCGAAAAATTTATTACATCAGTTCTCACTGAAGTAACAACAGTTAATAATACCCAAGAGACTCAGGATTTCATATGTGCCTAGTTCTTGAGCCTTGATGCTTCAGCATTCAGAGTAGTCTGACCCTGCCTCTGTAACACTGAAAAGGACAAGAACAGAGTTGTAGTTCAGACTACAAGGCCAGGTGGTTCAGTAGCTGAATCTAATACTAAAATCGTGGGGGGGAATTTCCTAGAGAGATGTTGGTATTTGGTCAATGAGAGAAGACTGAAAATACATCTCGTGATATTAGCAAAGGAGGCAGCAGCAGCATCAAGGACAAAATAAATTAACTTGAGAGCAACCAAAAGATGAATAATCCTCCCTGACCCATGACCCCTTTTATCTGGGCTGCTATTAGAAGCTGCCCACATTTGGAATATGCTTTCCTACATCAATTAAGGCAATTAAAACAATTTTCCAATCAAGGCTCCAATCCAACTAAAGGGATTCTAATTTGTGGCCCGTTGACTTTAAAATCAGTCATCACAAACACATTTTGAACAAGAGTAAGAATAAAGGCATACGTTAATTTTAGTTCAGTACATATCAGTTTCACTTTCCTAAGAATCCTTTCTGCTATTCCTCATTGCTGTCCCTCCAAAAGGCGTGGTAAGAACTGATCACTTACTACCTCCATAGGTTCTCCTTTCCCCCAGTGTCTTACAGTTGCATCCTTACAGCACACACTTTCCAGATTGAATTCCTTTACACTGAACTGTTCACGAATTCACTTCATTTCTATCATAGATTCATTATTTTATTTTTAGTGTTACACAGCATTCTATTGTTCTATTGTCTACATACTATAATTTATGCACATTACCCATTGAAATGCATCCTGGTTGCCTCCACATCTGACCAATACTGAACAAGACTGCTGTAAATGTTTATGAGCAGGTTTTAATGTGGGCATACATTTTCTGAATCTTTGGGGCAAATGCTATTATTGTTTATGTATATATATTTCTGTATTTTTAATTTTTTTCCAAAAACAAGTTTTATTAGATATTTTCTTCATTTACATTTCAAATGCTATCCCAAAAATCCCCTATACCCTCCACCGCACTGCTCCCCAACCCACCCACTTCTGCTTCCTGGCCCTGGTATTTCCCTGTACTGGGGCATATAATCTTAGCAAGACCAAGGAACTCTCCTCCCATTGATAGCCTACTAGGCCATCCTCTGCTACATATGAAACTAGAGACACAAATTCTGGTGGGTACTAACAATGAATTACACTTCCTGCAACTCCATATCCTTGCCAGCAATTGTTAGTGACAATGTACTGAAATTTCTATGTTCTAGGTATGTTGTGTTATCTCCTTGCATATCCCTGATGACATGATATGGAACATCTTTTTATATACTTACTTAAGACTTGTATATTATTTTAAAGAAATGTAAGTACTTTGGTCTATTCTTTACTTTGTTGTTCATTCCCTATTGGCCACTCTTAATGGGTTTTGTTGTATATTTTAGATTAAAAAAATCCTTCAAAATACTTACTTCTATGGGTTATTTTTTCTGTTGTTGCTGTTGTTCTCTTAACATTATTTTTCAGAACATACCATTTTAATTTTAATTAAATCTAGCTTGTCAAGCCTCATGGATCATTCCAAAACCTCATCATGGATCATTTATTGTTTCTAAGAGTCATCACTAAATCCTAGGTCATCTATGCATAGATCCTATAAACATCACAAAAAAGGTAAAATAGACTACAGTTAAAAAGCAAATGTTTAATTTTGCAAACTAGAATAGATGTGTTCTCATAGAAAAAACTATATGATGGTACAAAACAATCACTTCAATTGATCTGCAGTACAAGAGGAGTACATACAGTTTATGATTGCCATTTTAAATTAAACAAAGAAAAAAATGTATCCTAGGCCTAAAGGTAAAATACAAAACTTTCATATCTATTAGAAAAAATTAGGATAATTTTATTTTTAAGTTATCGGGTAAATTGAATTTTAATATCTTGTGAATTTATACATGCATATATTCATGTAATTTCAGGATGCTTATTCAAGATGGGTAATGTCATCTTATGGCTGAATTTTGTTGAGAAATTCATCCTATTTTATTTCATTTTGAATTTCATGGGTATATCTAGTTAACTGCAATCAATATGCAGATGAGTTCTGGATAATGAAGATCTAAATGTACAGCTGCCAGAAAACAACGAATGAAGAGGATAGTTGATTTGTTACAAGTAACTAAGTATTTCTGTGTTATGAGTGAGTTTTACTAGTCCAGGTCAACTATTAGGAATAAAAAGGAAATAAAGGTAATATTGAAAAATTTGGCTATGAAAATTTTTTATTATTCTTCCTGAAAAATAGTTTATGGTAAGAAGTACAGTAAAGACTATTTCATCAGCTGAAATTTGGGAAGTTAAAAAAAAAAGTTTTGTAAGTCAATCAGGATGGTACAAGTATTAATTTCTGGCTAATCAGAAAGTTGAGTCCATTAGCACAGAGATTCTGAGAATTTTGCTCATGGATGTTACAAAGAAACTCATCTTTAGATATACAGAGTGTTGTGCATAGCGCTGGGGCTAATATAGTTGATGTTAATTCCGATCTACTGTGAGGGATGGTGAACAATGTGAGTCAGCACTCAGACCATTTCCTGTAAACCTGCTTCCCACCTTAATGTGTAAAGTAAAGGAGAGCTGATGATTGGGCACATAAAGGGAAGGTGGAGAGAGAGAGGAGAAAATGGAAGAGGGAGAGGACACAGAAGAAGAGGGAGAAGAAAAGCAGAGCAGAGGCACATGGCCTGGAGAAACCGCGAGTTATTAGGGGTCTCATAGATGTGGAAGATGGTAGTGTAGTGAGTGGTAGATCTTTCCAATCTAGGATCACAGCATGTATTCATATTAATTGAGTCATCTTCTCATTGCCGGGCATATTTGGTTTGGAGATTTACTGCATACAGAGGATGTTACAAGATCATTAACTTTTTAAATGAAAGCAGTTAATTTTGCCAGGCTCTGTACTATGTACTTTCCAAACTCTCTATAGAACTAAAAGGTAACTCCATTATGACTCCTGTTTGCATTTGCTATCTTGTTATAAACTTTGCTTGATTTCTACTTCACTGGCCCTTTATAAAATTTATATGTTAATTATTATTGATTCATAAAATTATCTCTCTGTTTTTCTGCCATGAACTATCAAAGTAGGTACTACAGCCATTGGTTTTCATCTTCTAGGAAGTGAACAAGGCATACCCTATCATTGCTTTCTAGAATGCACACTTCATGACTTGGTATTGGGTTTTAAAAGCCATTCTCATTTGTTTCCAAAAATTGTTTTGATAAGCAATACTTCTGATGATTTTTTACAGAGTCACTGTTTTGTTTGATCTTGAATAATGGCATAAATATCTCCTGAATTTTAAAATGTAAGAATTAATCCATCCATACAAGAATATATTAATGCACCAAAATGACACTCCTGGATTTTAGACAATAACGTATTAGGGCATTAAAAGCAATTAAAATTGAGCAATAGTACTGTATGTACTACAAGAAAATTATAAGATTACAATTTTCCTGGTAGGAAACTAAAACAAATTTAGATAATCAACTCCTTTTAAAAGTAATTTTCAAATAACTTCAAGCAATTCAACCTATATTAAAATATTAAGTATCTATACAACCTGGGAAATAACAGCAATCGTAACAGAGACTATTTCAAAAAACAATCTGAAATGGTGATGAACGAAGAAAAAGTGCGCATAACATGTGTCTGGTAGGTGGGTCTACAGAAAAAAAAAAGTAAGCAAAAACAACATGACTTAATAATGTTCAGATGTAAGCATGACTCAACTGTAATAACCAAAGTACATTCTCAGGCTGCCTTCAACATAGATATTCACATGTCATAGAGTCATGGCACTAAACTTTGTCACTGTTTTCCATGTGTTATGAAAGATGGCCAGACATGCTTGAATCCATAAAGAAACTATGGAAAATAATAAAGATGATAGAAAATTATAAAGAAACTCATCACAGCAAAGAAAATATCCTCACATCGATTTGATCATTGACAAAAATCAAGTGACTTGGTTAAATGTATAAATTTTCCCATAAATAGGTGACAAATTTGTACTTAGCAAACTCTGGGAATGTTTTTGTTATTTGCAAACATATGTATTTATGAGATCAAATATTTAATAAATAATCTTTTTTCTATTATTACTAAAAGTAACTTATATTTGTAATTTTTATTGGTTATTTTATTTATTTACATTTCAAATGTTATCCCCTTTCCAGTTTCCCCTATGGAAACCCCCTACTTTTTATTTATTTTTTTATTTTAATTAATTAATTTATTTTTAAACAATTTTTATTAGATATTTTCTTCATTTACATTTCAAATGCTATCCTGAAAGTTCCCTACACACTCCCCCTGCCCTTCTCCCCAAACCACCCTCTCCTGCTTCCTGGCCCTGGCATTCCCCTGTACTGGAACATATAATCTTCACAAGACCAAGGGCCTCTCCTCCCAATGAAGGCTGACTAGGCCATCTTCTGCTACATATGCAGCTAGAGACATGAACTCAGGGGGTACTGGTTAGTTCATATTGCTGTTCCTCCTATAGAGTTACAGGCCCCTTCAGCTCCTTAGGTACTTCACCCCCATCTACCCTCTGACTGTTCCACATTCCATTATCTTATAAATATGTATTAATTCATGTTACGAAGTGCTTTTGTCAAACTTTCCACTTGTTACCTTAGCATCAATATCTACACTAGAGCCAAGAGCTCATATAATTTCTACCAGATCATTAGTTTTATATTCTCTAAGTACTTAAATATTTGAAGTTCTTATATGTTAATTCTAGCAATATAAAGTTACCCCAAGCCAAAATCACTCATTCATAAAGTATTCATTAAAATATTTTTATGGAAGGATATTGTGATATAAAAAGGTTTTGCCTTAGGCAAGTACAAAATATACATGGAAAAACAGAAACAATAGAAAAAATCTTAGAATGGTCCAGAGTTCAGAATAGAATTCAAAATAAGTTTAAAAAAAAGTGAATTTATAACAGGAGATCAAGATTAAATAGAAGAAAGGAAGAAAATAAAATCTTTGGAAATCTAGGAAAAATGAATATGACAGAAAACAATATTGCCTTATAACTCAACTTTTAAAAAATAATGGCCATTGCATAAAAAATGAAAATAATGCTTAAAAGAATCCAAGAGATAAAATATAAGCCAAGGACTGATTTCTCTCTCTCTCTCTCTTTCTTTCTTTCTTTCTTTCTTTCTTTCTTTCTTTCTTTCTTTTTTTTGGCAGAATCATAGTAAGATTTTTTAAAATCGTTGCAAGATAATTAACTTATTAAAAGTGTAAAAGGTCTAATTAGTAGTTCTTATAGTCTTTCTCATGTTGCTGTGACCAAATACTTAACAGAAGCCACTTAATGAAGGAAGGTTCATTTGCGCTCACAACTTCATTGCATCATGGCTGAGAAGGAATGGCAGTAAGATCTTCTCTAGTTGTGGGTTTTTATTTTAAACCCAGCATCAAGGAGTGCAAAGAGAGTAAAATGTTTGTTTCCAGTTCACCTTTTCCTTTTCTATTTCTTTTTTATTTTATTAGATATTTTCTATATTTACATTTCAAATGCTATCCTGAAAGTTTCCTATACCTTCCTCCATGCCCTGTTCCCCTACACACCCACTCCCACTTCTTGGCCTTGGCATTTCTCTGTACTGGGGCATATAAAGTTTGCAAGACCTAGGGGCCTCTCTTCCCAATGATGGTCAACTAGGCCATCTTCTGCTATATATGCAGCTAGAGACACAAGCTCTGGGGATACTGGTTAGTTCATATAGTTGTTCCACCTAAACAGTTGCAGATCCCTTCAGATCTTTCTCTAGCTCCTCCACTGGGGGTCCTGTGTTCCACTCTATAGATGACTGTGAGCATCCACTTCTGTATTTCCCAGGAACTGGTATAGTTTCACATGAGACAGGTATATCAGGGTCCCTTCAGCAAAATCTTGCTGGCATATGCAATAGTGTCTGGGTTTGGTGACTAATTATGGGATGGATCCCCAGGTGGGGTACTCTCTGGATGGTCCATTCTTTCTTCTTAGCTCCAAACTTTGTTTCTGTAACTCCTTTCATGGGTATTTTGTTACCTATTCTAAGGAGGAGTGAAGTATCCACATGTTGGTCTTCCTTCTTGATTTTCTTGTGTGAAACCATCCAGTCAAAGAAAGACAGCATTTTCAACTAATGGTGCTGGCACAAGTGGCAGTTATCATGTAGAAGAAAGTGAATTGATTCATTATTATCTCCTTGTACAAAGCTCAAGTCTAAGTGGATCAAAGACCTCCACATAAAACCAAAGACACTGGTTTATAGAGAAGAAAGTGGGGAAAATCCTTGAAGATAAGGATTTCTATTTAGCAAAACTGAGCTTGGATTCCATATGTCACAATATTTTATCTACATGAAGAAATACGGTTAAATTAATTTTTAGTATAACATATAAAGAACTCAGGTAACAGTCACAAGAGAAATATTGACATAAGAAAAGATGTTAATTTCTTTGACAAATAGGACCAAAATAAATGGAAAAGGGAGACTGTATATCTCTCTTGAAAAAAGGCAATAAAAAAAAAAGAAGGCATGTATTTTCTATGGGAATAGGATTGCTTATTAATCATATACTAGATAAAAATGTTTCATAGAATTGCTTAAAAACAGCATAGAAGATAAGAATTTTATATTACAGTATTTGATTACCAATGTTTTAAAAAATCAGTGAAATGTGAACAATGAATCAAGCCAAGTAATTAATAGATCTGTTATCAATAACTATTGTATCATTAAGTATAAAATTGAGACCATGAGCTATCAATGAACTAACAGCACTACTTCCTATAGGTTAGCCTAGGAATTAGACATTAATTTGAAAAAGCTTTTGGACCCAACATTTATAAGAAATCCACAAAACAGAACAAGGTAAAATTTTGGAGGAATTTTAATTCAGCAACATGGCTGGTCTGGTAAATGTTCCCATCCAAAGGCCTGGGTCTGTGTGAGGTCTTCATGGCCTTCACTACACACCTTTAATCCCTAACAATGAACATTAAATTAGCTTGAAGAAGAAAGCAACCTTGTTTTAAAGTGACATCTAATTGTGTGGCAAACAAAGTGACAAATCAGAGAAAGATTTGACAGAATTAGTTAGAGATAGGATATGCCCAATTCTCATGAAGCTACTTAAGAGAATAGCACAGAAAAGAGAGGTAAGTTAATAAAGCATCAGAGAGAGAGAGTGAGAGAGAGAGAGCAGTTTTACAGACACAGGTTGTAAGTGAAGGCAGAACTAGACAGAAGGTGAGGATCCATAAGATTAGAACAGATTACCAGAGTTAGTTTGAGGCCAGGCAGAACAATTCAGTGAAAAGCTGAGAGAAGTCAGATTGAATTAGTCAGCTTGGAGAGAAGTTTGAGCCAGAGCAGCTAAATCAACTTAGCCAGCCAGAGTTCAGAAAGAACTAGAAATGGTAAGCTTATTCAGTAGTAAGACAACAATTACAACTGTTGAATAAAAGACACATTTACATAAAAGTACACAAAAAACAAGGAGCCTCCACACTATTCAGCATAACATACTCCTCACATTCAAATGTTCCTCATGTAAATAACATGCAAGTTATAGTTAAAAGGAAAAAATACAAGATGTTATGAAAGCTTAACAATTATAAAAACAAAACCTTAACAGGTATTGAAACTACTTGCAATTTTTATGTCAATGATTAAGAATAAATTATGACATTGTTAATAACCCCAAATGATACAAACATTAAAGACACATCAAAAATGCCTCATATAAACTTTACTGTTCATACATGAAGAGGAGAGCCAAATGCCATGGGCACTTTCTGCCTGTGCAATGCTGTTTGAGTAAAAATAACTTATTATATCATGAATATCTGCCTGATATTCCATTTTTTGCATTTTGCTTTAAAATTTTAAAACACCCACTTTTTTTATAGTCACTGGGTTAGGAAATTGGAGGAAAATAATGAGGGTTGAATATGAAGAAAATACCTTTTATGTATGTGTAAATTTTTCCAAGAGTACATAAAATATGTTACTTTTTAAAAATTATAAATGGGATGTGTCCACCAAATCCCCCCCTCAGAGCTCAGGTAACCCACATGAATTGAAGAATGTAAGAAGAGGAAATGAAGGACACAGGGAGATCAATGTCTTCTGAATCAACTGAGCATGGCTGTTATGAGCTCACAGAAACTGAAGCAGGAAGCACAAGCCCAACGTGTCTGCACGACATCCAAGTTTAGGTATTTTAGCTTTAAGCTAAATAATTTTTATGGTAGTCTTGAGTGTGTGAATGAGTAGGTCTCTAATTCTGGTTCCTACTCTTGGGGCTTGTTTCCTTTCTTTGGGTTTCCATGGCCAGTCTCAATGTGATGGTATTTGTTTTGTCTTACTATATTTTGTCTTGTCAAGTTTGGTTGTTCTCTCTTAAAAACCTGCTCATAAACAGAAAGCAAGTGGATTCAGATGGTATGTGGGGTAGAAGTAACTGGGAGGAGCAGAAGAAGGGGAAACTGTAATCAGAATATATTGTATAAGAAAAGAATCTATTTTTGATTAATGAAAACATAAAAATTAATAAAATAAAAAGTAGTTTGGTTAAATTTAAAACATACTTAATCTTTCATTGAATTGATATAAAGTGTTTTATAAATCAAGACCCTATTAATGGATATTTAAAGTTACTCACACTTTATATACAAAATTTGTCAAAGACAGAAATTAGTTAGATATTTATTATATCTTTAATTTATGTACTTATAAAATCTAGTAGAGGAATTACTGGGTCAGAGGGTATGGACATTTTAAAGGTTTTGATATCTGTTCTTGGAACACCCTGAAGAATAATGATACATTATTATTTTACTGGAGAGGACATTATCTCTTCATAATGTGATTGATATATTGATTATATTTTTAGAATTTGGATTTTTAAAGCATCCTGATTTTGAAACATTTAAACCATTACTGAGTTTCAGTTACATAGATGTAAATGCTCAATTATCAAATAGTTTGTAATAAATCCAGTAATGCATGCCAGGAGCATCCAGTCCTGTCAATTCTGCTATTTATATTAATTAAATGTGGAACAAAAACTTCAACAGTGATACATACAAGGAAAACATTCAATCTATTTTAATTTCAACGAGAATAAAATGTACCATCTGCTACTTAGGTCAATTGAAGCTATTAGGCTAAATGGACCAACATAAGAGACAGAGTAACCATAATTCATGCTTAACAGACTCATCTCTAACAATGTCAAAATGACGATATACTGAATTCACAACTCTAGGAAAATGTGGATGGGGAAGAAGCAGCCTTGTTTTCCTTGTTGTTGGATTCAAATACCAATAATGCTGACAGGCATTTGTCTGACTATTTCTAAAATTAGCAATAATTTTAATAGCAAGGTGGGGGGTACTTTACCTCTTAATATGTTCTTTTATATATGTAACAACAAGTAGTGAAAATAGGTCATTAATTTAAAAGAAAGCAAGAAGTGCATATATATGGGAACATTTTGAGCAAAGGTTAAAAAAAAAAAAGAATGTAATAACTTAGTACTGTCTCAAAAAATGAAAGAAATAGCTTTTTTTAAAAAAGGACACTTTGCAGTAAGAGTGCAAGTTCAAAGCGTTATAGGTTGATTTGGGGAATACTTGTTTGGAAATGCCTGCCTTGCAGTAGTGGTCATGAGTAAAGAAGAGAAAAATTTCCAATAACTAAAGAATTATGAGTGTTTTACTACGTTTTAGTTCATAGTCTAGAAAAAACTCTGCATGCCTTGCTGTTTTCCACTTGGTGCCTGGGGCAGGCCCTGCTTCATATGCTGCTAATTCAAGCCATGTTTACTACACACCACCACTGTTCTGGCAGAGGTGGTCCCTCCAGAAAGTAAGTGATTTTATTAAACACATTGCTGCTGTTGGTGGTGCTGCCCTTGCTACCATTGCTGCTGTGTACTATACCCTGTGTTCTGTCACATTGTCTTTGCTGATGCCATGTTTCTTTCTTTTTTTTTTTTTTTTTTCTTATTGAATACTTTGTTTACTTACATTTCAAACGTTATCCCCTTTCCCAGTTTCCCCTCCAAAAACCCGATATCCCATCCTCCCTCTCCCCGCATCTGTGAGGGTGTTTCCCCCACACACACCCACCCACTCCTGCTTCACTGTCCTGGCATTCCCCTACTTGGGGGCATTGACCCTTTACAGGAATAAGGGCCTCACCTCCCACTGATGCCCTACAGGCCATCCTCTGCTACATATGGGGCTGGGGCCATGGGATTGCCCAATGTGTACTCTTTGGTTGGTGGTTTAGTCCCTGGGAGCTCTGGGGGGTGTGGTTGGTTGATATTGTTCTTCTTATGAGGTTGCAAAACCCTACAGCTCCTTCAGTCTTTCCCCTAACTCCTACAGTGGGGAACCTGTGCTTAGTCCAATGGTTGGCTGCTAGCATCTGCCTCTGTATCTGTCAGGCTCTGTTAGAGCCTCTCAGGAGACAGCTATATCGGGCTCCTGTCAGGTTTGGTGTCTTCAGATGGGATGGATCCCCAAGTAGGGCATTTTCTGGATGGCCTTTCCTTCAGGATCTACTCAACACTTTGTCTCCGTGTTTCTTTCCATGAGTATTTTATTCCTCCTTCTAAGAAGGACTAAAACATCCACACTTTGGTCTTCCTTCTTGAGCTTCATGTGGTTTCTGAATTGTACCTTGTATATTCTGAACTTTGGGGCTAATAACCACTTATCGGTGACTGCATATCATGTGTGTTCTTTTGTGACTGGGTTACCTCACTCAGGATGATATTTTCTAGTTCCATCCATTTGCCTAAGAATTTCATGAAGTCATTATTTTTAATAGCTGTGGAGTGTGCCACTGTATAAATGTATCATATTTTCTGTACCCTTTCCTCTGTTGAAGGACATCTGGGTTCTTTCCAGCTTCTGGCTATTATAGATAAGGAGCATGTGTCTTTGTTATATGTTAGAGCATATTTTGGATATATGCCCAGGAGAGCTGTAGCTGGGTCCTCAGGCAGTACTATGTCTAATTTTCTGAGGAACCGCCAGACTGATTTCCAGAATGATTGTCCCAGCTTGCAATCTCACAAACATTGGAGGAGTGTTCCTCTTTCTCCACATCCTTGCCAGCATCTGCTTTCACATAAATTTTGGAACTTAGCCATTCTGACTGGTGTAAGGTGGAATCTCAGGGTTGTTTTGATTTGCATTTCCCCAATGACTAAGAATGTTGAACATCTCTCTCTCTCTCTCTCTCTCTCTCTCTCTGTCTTTGAAAGGCAAGACAAATTTTTCTTTTAAATGACTACAAGCACACCAAATAGCATGTAACAAGTTGAGTCCTAGCATCTAGTGATTTGGGTTAGGCTACACTAACAGAAGCTGGAACAAGTATATCATATTGACTGTTTTAATTATCCAGGATAGAGAACTATAAGACTTGCTGCTTCTTCATAGGAGTTTCTTTAGGTGCTTCACAGCCATTCAAGTTTCCTCACTTGAGAATTCTCTGTTTTTTCTCTGTACCTCATTTTTTAATAGTATTAATTTATTCTCTGGAGTCTAACTTATTGAGTTTTTTGTATACATTGAATATTAGTCCTCTGTTGGATGTAAGATTAGTACAGATCTTTTTTTAATCAGCTAGTTGCTGTTTTGTCCTATTGACAGTGTCCTTTACCTTACAGAAGCTTTGCAATTTAATGAAGTCCCATTTGTTGATTGTTGATCTTAGAGCATAAGCCATTAATTTTCTGTTCAGGAAAATTTCCCTTGTTTCTTTTTTGGACATATGAAGAGCTATGAGTTTTCCCCTTAGCACTGCTTTCATTGTGTTCCACATGTTTGGGTATGTTGTACCTTCATTTTTATTAAATTCTAAAAAGTCTTTAATTTATTTATTTCTTCCTTGACCAAATTATCTTTGAGTAGAGTGTTCCTCAGCTTCCACGTGTATGTGGTCTATCTGTTATTTTTGTTGTAATTGAAGACCAGCATTAGTCTGTGGTCATCTGATAGGATGCGTGTGATTATTCAATCTTCTTGTATCTGTTGAGATCTGTTTTATGACCAATTTATGGTCAATATTGGAGAAGATGCCAAGAGGTGCTCTGTTAAAACCATTTGTTTCACAATTTCTGTTAGTTTCACTGTGACTGTTTAGTTTCTGTTTCTATGATCTTTTCATTGATGAGACTGGGGTGTTGAAATCTCCCACTATTATTTTGTGAGTTGCAGTGTGTGCTTTGAGCTTTAGTAAAGTTTCTTTTATGAATATGGGTGCCCTTGTATTTGGAGCACAGATATTCAGAATTGAGAGTTCATCTTGGCAGATTTTTCCTTTGACGTGTATGAAATGTCCTTCCTTATCTTTTTTAATGACTTTTGGTTAAAAGTCAATTTTATTTTCTATTAGAATGGCAAATCCAGCTTGCTTCTTGGGACCATTTGTTTGGAAAATTATTTTCCAGACTTTTACTCTGAGGTAGTGTCTGTCTTTGTCACTGAAATGTGTTTCCTGTATGCAGCAAAATGCTGGGTCCTGTTTAAATATCCAATCTCTTAGTCTATAACCTTTTATTGGGGAATTGAGTCCCCAATAAATTGATGTTAAGAGATACTAAGGGGAAGTGATGATCTTTGCTTCCTTTTATTTTTGTTGTTACAGCTGGAATTATATTTGTGTGGCTATCTTTTTTTTTTTTTTTTTTTTGGTTTGTTGAAAGAAGACTACTTTTCCTAGGGTATAGTTTTTCCTTCCTTGTGTTGCATTTCCATCTATTATCCTTTGTAGGGCTGGGTTTGTGGAAAAATATTGTGAATATTTGATTTTGTCATAGAATATCATGGTTTCTTTGTCTATGGGAACTGAGAGATTTGCTGGGAATAGTAGCCTAAGCTGGAATTTGTGTTCTCTTAGGGTCTGTATGACATCTGCCCAGGATCTTCTGGCTTTTAGAGTCTCTAGTGAGAAGTCTGGTGTAATTCAGTTGTTGGCCTTTATATGTTACTAGACCTTTTCCTTTTACTGCTTTTAATGTTCTTTCTTTGTTTTGTGCATTTGGTGTTTTGATTTTTATGTGACAGGAGAAATTTCTTTTCTGGTCCAGTATATTGGAGTTTTGTAGGCTTCTTGTATGTTCATGGGCATCTCTTTCTTTATGTTAAGGACGTTTTCCACTATAATTTTGTTGAAGATATTTGCTGATCCTATAAATTGGGAATTTTTGCTCTCTTCTATACCTATTATCCTTAGGTTTGGTCTCCTCATTGTGTCCCGGATTTCCTGGATGTTTGGGGTTAGAAGCTTTTTGTATTTTGCATTTTCTTTGTCAATATTTCCTATGGCATCTTCTGCACCTGAGATTCTCTTTTCTATCTCTTGTATTCTGATAGTGATGGTTGCATCTATGACTCCTGAGCAGATGCAATGTTTCTATAGGTTATTATTGCCATGGTTGAACTGCTTACATTCTAAAATTGCCTAGTGCCCTGTAGGCTATGATGGAGTGACCGAAGATGCCTTGCATTTTCATGTTTCTTTAGTGAGATAACAATATTTTGATGCTTTCAGCTTCTTCTTATATTGAAAACATTTTTTATAA
This sequence comes from Mus minutoides, assembly GCA_902729485.2. Classification (NCBI taxonomy): domain Eukaryota; kingdom Metazoa; phylum Chordata; class Mammalia; order Rodentia; family Muridae; genus Mus; species Mus minutoides. The sequence continues at coordinate 529,798 of LR750334.1, forward strand.
TTGATTTTCTCATTATTTGTATATTGTACTGTTCTAACACCTGACCAGAGAGTGAAGAGTACACTCCCTGGCAATACTGAGATTGAGTCAAAATCTTTCCTCAATCAAATTCACTGAGACACAATGAATTTCATTGCTTTGCTTATCAAGAAACATTTCTTAAGTAACTTACTGGTTCTCTTGGCATGTATGAATATATATGAGTCCCAGAAACAAACATGACTTAGGCTCTAGTTGAGACTTCTGCTGTAAGATTAATTTCATGACAGCTCAAGGAAGATGGGGAATGGATTGCCTAATTTTACTTGTACCATCTTACTAATCACCCATCAGACAAGTCTCTCTGTTCCACTGTGATATCTTGACTGATTTTGTGTAAGCACATCTCCTATTGAGACTACCTCCAGAGTTTTCACTCCTCCTGACTATGTATAACTTACCTCTTAGTTTGTGAAAATTTACAAAGTTACTATCAGATTAATCTAGTGAAAAACTACTACTTCCATGCTACTTCAAAAGAAATTTTAATGATTTGCTACACTTTAATACCTGTAAAACATTTTCAATTTTTTTCACATCTACCTACTAGTTTTAGCATTTGTGAAAGTTAATTTTGGTGATAGATATGATAGGCATAAAAATTGCCTTGGAAACAAGTCTTTTTAGCTAGTGTGTAAGAGGTTATTTCAATTAGGTTAATTGAGATGGAAAGACCCACCATAAATGTGAGTGGTATCATTCTGCGAGATGGCGTCTTTACCTGAATAAACAGGAGAAAGTGAGATGATTACAACAATTCGTTGCTTTTTGCTTCTCTACTGTGAACACAATGTAAATATCTGATTCACACTCAATGCAATGACATCTTCATCATAAAGAGGGTCACTCTTGAATTATGATACAGTATAACCCTACCTTGGGTGGGTTTGTTGGGTAGATT
>LR750334.1:532217-608184 GCA_902729485.2 Mus minutoides
ATCAAAATTCCAACTCAATTCTTCAAGGATCTAGAAAAGACAATTAGCAAGTTCATCTGGAATAACAAAAAACCTAGATTAGCAAAAACTCTTCTCAACAATAAAAGAACCTCTGGTGGAATCACCATGCCTGACCTCAAGCTGTACTACAGAGCAATCGTTATAAAAACTGCATGGTACTGGTACAGCAACAGACAGGGAGTTAAATTTTTGGGGAATACTTTCCTTCTGGTGGTTGCAAATGTTGGTAGAATGTATCTTATAGGGAGATATATGTCAGGCATTGCAAGTTTTTTATCCAATCCTAAAACAGAAGATCTGTTTTTCCTTCATCAACCTTCCAACAATTGGCCCACAGTCTCTCAGTCCAACTAATAATATGCCTGATACCATGAACATAAGATAATGGGCAGAGACCTATCCATTTGTCTACTTAGGTAGGTGCAATTCCTAAAAAGAATCCTGAGTTTTAAATCACTGCTGTATGAAGGAGACTGCTGCAAGACAAACACAGAGAAAAAAAGAGAGAGAGAGAGAGAGAGAGAGAGAGATTTATCATGGAAAAATCAATTACTTTCCATGTGACAATGCCATGGAGAAGAAAATGAATAATGAAATTCATATTTAAGTTCCATGCAAAGAACTTTCACCATCACCATTGTCTTGGGAATAAGAAATATACTAAATGTGCATTGTAAAAAAAAAAAAAGTTCTGCTATTTGCATGAACAAAATTAGTTTTATAAATGCCTGTTTCACTGTCGAGTATCCTGGCTCATTACTGCTCATCATGAAGCTGACCCTCTCTTGCCCTTTTCTACTTCCACCACCTAACACCAGGCTGAAATACAGAAACTCCACTTTCTAGCATCATTCTAAGACTTCTTAATTGTGTTTTTTCTCCTCATCTAGAATAAACCTCCTCAATGTTACACTAGTCTTTGCATGAATGGATCCTGACATTATAGATAGTCTCTGGATTGCACAAATGCCATTTGAGCTTGGAGAAATTATCAGTGTTCATTTAAAGTGTTTGGAGGAGCCAGGCTCTGTTGCATACACTTGCAATCCCACCACTCAGGAAGTACAGGCAGGGGGATCAAGTTTTCAAATCTAGTTTCTGCTACATAACATATAAAAAGTCAGTATAAAAACTATATGATAGGCGAACCTGTCTCAACATATAAATAAAAATAAATAAGTAAATAAATGTAAAGAATAGAAAGAAATAATAAAATGAAGTATTTGAAGTGATTTAGTGATGCAGAGAACTAAGCTTACTACATTCACCAGAAGGCAAGCCCTAACATATTTGTACTTTAATCCTATTAAGATCAGAAGAGCTAGAGGGGAGGAGAAGTAGTGGCCTAGGTTCTGTATCTTATCAATGTCAAGCATTTTCTATTTCTCTTCCCACACCTTTGTGGGGACACACTCCCAAACATTCCTATCAGGTAGGTAAGCATCTCTGTCTAACAAAGTGCTTAGATCAATAATATCACTTGGGAATAGGGACCTGAATCAAGATCACTGTGCGAGGCTTAGATGTTGAAAATTTTAAAACCTCTTTAGATGACTCTGAGGCTCAACCAGGCTTAAGAATTAGAAAGATACAGGATCTTGTCCCATAGCAAAAAGAGAATTAAAATCCAGCATATTCTCTAACTGTACAGGCGGTTGCTTATCAGCCATTTGCTTGCTTTGAATTAAAAATAAGCCAAGCCTTTCTTCTTTGGGCATCTGAGCAGAATGAGTCATCACAGAAACCACCTGGAGGAAGCAACGCATTCAAAGGTCCTTCATGGGTGAATTAACTCTAATAGGAAAGCTGTTCTCCGTGCAGGTGACCAGCTGGGTAAAGCTGGCCCCAACCACTCTACCAATTATCACCATGCCCATGAAAAATATCAGGGCAGGTCAGTTCTCCAATTGAATGAGACAGTGAAATTCGATGTGCTGAGTGAATTGGTTCTACTTGAGATATTCTAGATATACACAAGGGCCAAAAGATGCAGAGCAAAAGAAAAGGGAAAGAACAGAAAACAAACCACAGAATGGATTCTTCCAGAGAAAGTGTTAAAGAAACCCAGGCCCTTGGTATAGATATGTTCAATTGTACAGATTTTATTTTAGTGAATCTCTTGGCATAACCTCTGAATCCTCTTCCCTTGGTACTTGAGCATCAAATGACAAAAATGAAGAGAGATGTAGCTTTAAGGATGCAACAGGGCTGCTTGTGAAATACAGATGCCCAGCTTGAAGCACTCAATGAACCTCTGTGACTCCTGTCCTCTCTCACCTCTTCTCTAGCTTCTGGATGTTTGGTTCTATATTAGCTTCAAGGCCCACAGATACTCTCCACAACCTGAGGTCTGCTCCACTCCCACCTACAGCTTCTACAGTCTAAACTCTGTTATCAACAGCATTTTAAAATCAGGGTTCTTAATCACAAAAGAGCTCACATGAAAGGCTGGTGAGATGGCTCAGCGGGTAAGAGCATCCGACTGCTCTTCCAAAGGTGATAAGTTCAAATCCCAGCAACCACATGGTGGCTTATAACCACCCGTAATGAGATCTGACACCCTCCTCTGGTGCGTCTGAAGTCAGCTACAGCGTACTTATGAAGAACAATAATAAACAAATCCTTGGACCGGAGAGACCAACCGGAGCGAGTGGAGCCTACCGGAGCGAGCGGGGCTGTCTGGAAAGAGCGGGGCCGAATGGGGACAGCCAGAGCGAGCGGGTCCGTATGGGGGCGGCCGGAGCGAGCAGGGTTGACTGGAACAAGGGGGGAGAAAAGAGCTCACATGATACACACTCACTGATAAGAGGATATTAGCCCAGAAACTTAGAATACCCAAGACACAATTTGCAAAATACATGAAACTCAAGAATAAAGAAGACCAAAGTGTGGATACTTTGTTCCTCCTTAGAATGGGGAACAAAATACCCATGGAAGGAGTTACAGAGACAAAGTTTGGAGCTGGGACAAAAGGATGGACCATCCAGAGACTGCCCCTCCCTGGGATCCATCCCATAAAAAACACCAAACCCAGACACTATTTATATGCCAGCAAGATTTTGCTGACTGGACCCTGATATAGCTGTCTCTTGAGAGGCTATGCCAGTGCCTGGCAAATACAGAAGTGGATGCTCATAATCATCTATTGGATGGAACACAGGGCCCCCAATGGAGGAGCTAGAGAAAGTATCCAATGAGCTGAAAGGGTCTGCAACCCTATAGGAGGAACAACAATATGAACTAATCAGTACCCCTAGAGCTTGTGTCTCTAGCTGCATATGTAGCAGAAGATGGCCTAGTTGGCCATCATTGGGAGGAAAGACCTTGATCTTGTGAAGATTATATACTCCAGTACAGGGGAATGCCAGAGCCAGGAAGCAAGAGTGGGTGGGTTGGGGAGCAGAACGGGGGGGGGGGGTATAGGAGCCTTCAGTATAGCATTTGAAATGTAAATGAAGAAAACATCTAATAAAAATTGTTTTTGAAAAAAATAAATAAAAATAAAGTCAGGGTTCTGCAGCCTGCTTTCCTCAACACTTGAGGTCATAGCTAGAGATCTCTTTAAAGCAAAAAAGCTAACTAACACCTCAAAAATTGGGCTAGGAGTGTGAGTCCAGGATAGACCACATGCTTAGCATGTATTCAGGCTGCAGTTCAAACCCCAGCACCACAGGAAAATATAGTAACTAATTAAACATTAGCCAGTTCTTTGTTTTCTTTAACCTTGACAAGTTACTGAATCTTTTACTGTTTTATCTACCACATTAAATTAACCCTATCACTTTTGTCTCTCTGAGATTTCTAGGCCATATTACTTCTCACAGTACATTTAGATACAATACTTCAGCATTTCAAAATATTTTATGGATCATGAATATTAAAGTACTTTCATTATATCACCAATCTAATGCTGATGAGTGCTGGCTAGTTTTATGTAAACATGACACAAGATAGTGTCATTTCGGAAGAAGGGCTCTTAACTGAGAAAATGTCCCCCATAGAACTGGTCTCTAAGGAAGTCTATAGTGATTATTTTAATTAGTGATTGATGTGGGAGGAACTAGCCCATGGTGGGTTTTGCCAGCCCTGAGCTGGTGGTCCTCAGTCCTGTAAAAAAGCAGATTGAGCAAGCCATGGGGATCCAACAATTAAGCAGCAATTTTCCATGGTCTTTGATACAGCTCCGGCCTCCAGGTTCCTACACAACTAGAGTTCCTACTAATGTGTTTTGATAACTGTGGTATATCAGTGTAAGGTAAATAGACCCTTTCTTCTCCAAATTCTTTTTTGGTCATGATGTTTTATCACTGCAATGGAAACACTAAGGCAAATAATGTAATTGCAAGATCTAAATCCTTAATTGATAATATTTAGTAAAACAGAAAAATTATTCAGAAATAAATGGTGGTGGCATTGCAGAGAGTGGTATCTATCCTTGGATGTCAGCATTAACTAAAGTCCAAAAACAGAGGGCATACCTGTGAGGGGATATGTTTGTTCATTTGTTTGTTTGCTTGCTTGCTTAATTTGAAGTAGAAATATCCATTTGTAATCGGGATCTCTGAGGCAGGAAGACATGCCTTTAATCTGGTACACACCATCTGCTGGAAACCTACATAAGGACATGGAAGGAGAAAGCCTGTGATTCATCACCTGCTTTCTCTCACCTTGCTAGCAAGTTCATTCCTTCGCTAGCATTAGATACCACTTCTTCAGGACTTCATCCTATACTGAAGACCAGCTTAGGCATCCAGCTTCTTGGAATGAGCAACATCTGGGTTCCTAAACTTTCTCTTTATGGCTATCTATTGTTGGGTTATCTGGACCACAGCCTGCAAGTCATTCTAGTAAATGCCATTGCTATATATAGAAAGAAAGATTTATTCTATAAGTTCTTTTACTCTAGAGAACCCCGACTAATACAAAACAAGTGGTACTCAACCTCTGTCTAATCATTCAGAGTTTCTTACTAACCACTGGTACTCCATCCTTGCTCATCAATACCTATTAGCAAGTTCAAGTCTAAGACATTTAATTATACTTAAACTCCTTATTCAGCAACAACAAGAAATCATTCTCAATTGTAACTATATTAGTCAGGGGTCTCTAGAGTGACAGACTTTGGAATATCTCTATGTATTAAGGGAGTTTACTATAATGACAGTCTGTAGTCCAACTGACACAACAATGGGTAGCTATGAATGGGAAGTCCAAGAATCTAATAGTTGCTCATTCCCATGAGGCTAATTGTTTCATGTGGTCTTCTGTTTAAGCTAGAATCCTGAAGAATGCTCTGGCAAGTAAGTGTAAACAGGCAAAGAAGAGTGAGTCTTCCTTTTTCCAATGTTTTTATATAGCCCTCCAGCAGAAGGTGTGGCCCAGATTAAAGGTGTGTAAACACCATGCCTGGATCTGGAACTCTCTATGTCCAAGGCTGGCCATAAACTCAGAGATATGCTTGCCTTAGTCTCCAATGATTAAAGGCATATACTACCTTGCCTTGATCTAAACATTTTATGGACACTAAGCTTCATGATTTCCACGTCAAGATACAGGACAGAAGCCTGTGTTTTCCAGCCTCAAGATCTGGATGACAGATGTGCCCTCCATTTCAGAAGCTGACAACCAGGAATAGCCATCATAACAGCTTTTTCCCTGATATTAAAGAAAGAAAGATAGAAAGATCTGAAACATATCTTTTATCTCTAATATTTTGATACTGCTAACAAATCTTTGAAATTATCTTGTCTCAGGTGTTCTTTTCACTATATGAAAATATTTAATAGGTACTTTATCATTACACTTAACCACATTGTTAAATGCTTCTGGAGGATCTATTGATTGTAAATTCCCTTTCAACTAATTACTTTTATATCAGGTAAATATATTTGACAAACTTCTATTAAAGGGGGAATAGCTTGGCTTTTATTTCTGCAAAACAGTTTTGACTAAGCAATTATTGGGGACCACTTAAATGTTCAACATACTTAGTCATCAGGGAAATACAAATCAAAACAACCCTGAGATTCCACCTCACAACAGTCAGAATGGCTGAGATAAAAAACTCAGGTGACAGCAGATGCTGGCAAGCATGTGGAAAAAGAGGAACACTTCTCCATTGTTTGTGGGATTGCAAGCTGTTACAACCACTCTGGAAATCAGTCTGGTGGTTCCTTAGAAAATTGGGCATAGTACTACCTGAGGACCCAGCAATACCACTCCTGGGCATATACCCAGAAGATACTTCAACATGTAATAAGGACACATGCTCCACTATGTTCATAGCAGCCTTGTTTATAATATTGAGAAGCTGGAAAGAACCCAGATGTCCCTCAAAAGAGGAATGGATACAGAAAATGTGGTACATTTACACAATGGAGTATACTCAACTATTAAAAACAATGACTTCATGAAATTCTTAGGCCAATGGATGGAAATAGAAAATATCCTGAGTAAGGTAACTCAATCACAAAAGACACACATGGTATGCACTCATTGGAAAGTGGATATTAACTCAGAAGCTCTGAATACTCAAGATACAATTCATAGACCACATGGAGCTCAAGAAGAAGGAAGTGTATCTTCTTTGGTCCCTCTTAGAAGGGGTAACAAATTACCCAAGGAAGGAGTTACAGAGACAAAGTCTCTGGAGTAGAGACTAAAGGAAAGGCCATCCAGAGATTGCCCAACCTGGGGACCCATCTCATATACAGTTACCAAACTCAGACACTATTGTGGATGCCAAGAAGTGCTTACTGACAGAAGCCTGGAATAGCCGTCTCTGGAGAGGATCCACCAGTGCCTGACAAATACAGAGGTGGTTCCTCACATCCTGCCATTGGACTGAGCATAGGTTACCCAATGAAGGAACTAGAGAAAGGATCCAAGGATCTGAAGGGGTTTGCAGCCCATAGGAGGAACAACAATATGAACCAACCAGCATCCCCAGATCTCCCAGGGACTAAACCACCAACCAAAGAGTACACATGGATAGACTCATGTCTCCAGCTGCATATGTAACAGAGGATGACCTTCTTGGTCATCAATGGGAGGAGAGGCCCTTGGTCCTGTGAAGGCTCTATGCCCCAGTGTAGGGGAATGTCAGGGCTAGGAAGTAGGAGTGGGTGGGTTGGTGAGCAGGGGAAGAGAGAAGGAATGGGAAAGTTTCAGAGGGGAAATCAGGAAAAGGGGATAACATTTGAAATGTAAATAAAGAAAATATCTAATAAAAGAAATAAAAATTAAAAAAAAAAAAACAGAATTCTTTAGCCTCCTGTCTAGGTTAATATTTCCAATCTATCATGTACTGTTTTTGGCTTCAAACTCTTAATCTTCATCTATCTGTCTGCACTTAGCCTATTACACATGCAAAGGCCATTGGCTGAGCTTTGCAGTTTATTTACTTATATCTTGTGCCAAGAGTTATTTTTGCCCGATTTTTTTTTTCACACAAGACCTTACTGTATAGCCCAGGCAGGCACTGAACTCATAATGCTTTCCTACTTAAGCATCCCTTATGCTGGTATCACAGATGTTCACCACCATGCTCAGCTTCTTGCCTTCTAGTTTCAATTCTAAAGGATAGATTTCTAGGAGTCACATTCATTATGAAGGATAAGCAGATACCATAATCTGTGTTAGTATATTACAATCGCCTCACTTTCCTATTTTCATGTGATCATGTCTATCCTTTCTTCAACCTGGGACAGTTTGTCATTATCCTACAGGGTCTTAGGTAAAGAGTTATCAATGTTATAATTGTCATAAATCACTACTGAACATATTTATTATTAAGGTAAACTAGATTTTGGCTATGTATGTTTGAATACTATCATTTAACTGTTGGGGCCCAGAAGCCCCTGGAATCCTGTCCCGGGGCCATTATCTAACACTCTTTTGCTTCTTCCACTGTCTTGCTTCCATTCCATATTTGACTCCGGACATTTTACAATGAGGACATTCCTTTCCTTTTACAATGAGGGCACTTCTTTCTGGACCTTTTTACAATGGGGACATTCCTTTGACCTTAGTGTGTTACCTATCACCACTAGTTTGGCCTGTGTACCTGAACAAATTCCGTTTGATGTTTTCAGCTTTAAAAAGTTCCCCATTTCCCTTGAATAGACGAGGCTTGAACAGAATTTGTTGTTGTTGTTGTTGTTGTTGTTTTGTTTTGTTTTGTTTTGTTTTGTTTTTCGAGACAGGGTTTCTCTGTATAGCCCTGGCTGTCCTGGAACTCACTTAGTAGACCAGGCTGGCCTTGAACTCAGAAATCCACCTGCCTCTGCCTCCCAAGTGCTGGGATTAAAGGCGTGCGCCGCCGCCACCGCCCCCCCCCACCCCCGCCAGAATTTTTGTCTTGCTTCCTTCCTTCTCGTTTTCTGACCTCAAAACTTGTCATTGTAGCTCCCTTCCCTCGAGAACCCTCTTGTTTAAGTCCTGCAGGTCAGGGCACTTGACATTGATATTTTTCTTGAAAATCTTTAGTGCTCAATAAAAGTTTCCTTTATGATTTTTACCATTTTGTGGCGATTTTTTTCTGTTTTCTTTCAGCCTCCAATTGTGCAGACTTTACTTTAAATGGGATTCTCAGATAACCTTGTAATTCTTTGAATTCTTCTGCCACATACATCTTAAGAACCAACAAACATTATACCTATACAATACTTTGGTGGCTCAAATGGTGCCCATGGACAGGTGGCACCATTGGCAGGTTTGACCTTGTTGGAAGAAGTTTGTCACTGTGGAGTTTCAGAAGACCCAGATAGGTCCAATGTTGCACCCTCTACCTTCTACCTACTGATCTAGATATAGAAAGAACTCTTAGCAACTTATCCACCACCATGTCTTCCTAGGTACCACCATGCTTCCTACCATAGTAATGGCCTAAACCTCTGAACTGTAAACCAACCCAAATAAATGTTTTCCTTTATAAGTGTTACCATGGTCATGGTGTCTTTTCACAGCAATAAAACTCTAAGACAAATACCAACTGGTCTATTCCCTGCCAGATTTACTTTATCTCTAGGTACTATCATCTTATCTGACTTTATGTAGAAATTCATGATTTTTTTGACTCATTTTTCATCCTTAAATTCAATTAGAATCTCAATCCTGCCATTTTTACTTGTAATGTTATTTTTCCCTGAACTTTGAAAGATCTATTAGGAACAGAGAAGAGGAACAGCCTTCTTATCCATTCCTAATGCTCTCTACATAGATTAAGCTCCATTTATTTCTTTAATGTGCTATAACAACAGTATTGTATCAGATCTTTCTTTCATTCTTGTCACCCTAAAATCAATTTTCTACCCTGCTCTTTTTAAAAATAGTGTTCTTTAAGATTTATATTCTGCCCTCCAGTTAGACTGGCATACACATCCTTTTACCCAGCTATCAAGCTGGGTATCCTTAAAATTTGACTCAACAAAACTGTGGGTTTTTTTTTTCTTCATTTTCTGTGTGTGAGGGGGAGGGGAGATGTAGGACTGAATCTGACTTAATCCATGGTAGACAATGCTTGGCTGCTGAGCTATTTTCCCAGGCCTGAAATTCTCTAATTCTCAACAAAAATTTCTTTAAGGAAGACTTGGTTGCCCTTATTTTCTTGGAAAAAAAAAACGTCAAAATTTTTATTGAAAATATGTTTTAATCATAAGTTAATTTGCTATTTTCCATTATCTTATGAATGTTGTTTCACAAGCCACATAAATACATACGTACACACACACACACATACACACACACACACACACACTTATAGCGCTAACACTTGAGTGGAAAAAAATGAAAGAATCGATTCCTGGAAATTGTTGGCTATCAGTCTATCTCTAGAATTGAGGAGAAGCCCTTGTCAAAATTAAAAAAATAATAAGAAGAAGGTAAGGAACAGAGGAGGATACTCAATATCCTCCTCTGGCTTCAAATAGTTGTGCACTAGTATATTTACCCCATACCTACATATGTACACATATATCACACACACCTTGCACACATACACATAAAATGTTATAGCCCATATTTTAAATAAGGTCTTTCACCAATACTTAGCTTTGTGAATAGAGAAAATAAAAATCATAGTCATGGGGAGCTGATATCCAATATATATAAAGAATTCAAGAAGGTGGACACCAGAAAATCAAATATCCCCATTAAAAAGTGGGGCACAGAGTTAAACAAAGAATTCTCAACTGAGGAATACCGAATGGCTGAGAAGCACCTGAAAAAATGTTCAACATCCTTAATCATCAGGGAAATGCAAATCAAAACAACCCTGAGATTCCACCTCANCTTTTTTGGTTTTTTTGAGACAGGATTTTTCTGTCCTGGAACTCACTGTGTAGACAAAGTTTGCCTCAAACTCAGATCCACCTGCCTCTGCCTCCGCCTCCCAAGCACTGGATTTAAAGGCCTGCATTACCTCCACTCACTCAGGGCCAGAGTTAAATTTAAATTTTAGTTAAAACAGGTTGTACCATATATATTTGTCACATAATCTAAATAGAACATTGCTCTCTAAAATTTGAATTTAACTAGATATCCTTATGTTATTTGCCAGTCCTAATCCAAGTGAGATTTTATTAACACACTGACACAGATGAAATGTCTATGAATAGATATAGCTCTACCAACATACGTGTGTAAAAATAAACTAAGTCTTTGCAACAAATCCTAATGTCTGTATTAATCTTTGATAATTCCAAAGAAAGACGTCTATAAATTAAATGAATTCAGAGTTCTCCTCACTTCCCTGAATTTTTTCCAAAATTCTAAAGATTGGCATTATACAAAGACATGACAGAAGTGTCATCTGGATGGGTCATCCCAAGCCCATGCTTACATCTCCTGAAATCCAATTCCAAAGTTGAATGGCACTTGTCAAACATAGACACCATTTGAATATAGATGTCCTTATGTACACATGATCATTTTTCTACCTCAGTGCTGAAATTACCTTCTAGAACTCAGACAGTAGCTACTTGTCCTTCTCCCAAAAATGTAAAGCTCATTATACAATTTTCATATTAGTCTCAGCATAGCAATGCATGGCTGATGTAAATTATTTGTTTAGATATACTAATTTTATTTGAGGTCTTGCTACTTCTGTCCTATGTTTTTCCTAGGAAATATTCAGGTTTCCATTGCATTTGAAAGCCCATAAGCCCAACAGATTTTTTTCCTACCCCCCTCCCCTAGACTCAACAAACATTTTAAAGACAGGGGTCCTCTAATTATTGTATATCCTTTATTTTTTCTTCCTTTAGAAATGATATTTAGTCTCAGGTTGTTAAAATAAAATGTAAATATTTCACTTCTTTACCAAACTATCCTCTAAATTTATAGTTTATGATCCAAGTACATTCAGTTCCTTAAAACACAACCTTTGCACCTAATTTTTCTATGCCTATGGATTTCTGTTCCTTCCATGAAAAATAGTCTAAATACCTAGGGAAAAAGCATAGAAAAGCTACAGAAGTTGAAGAGAGAATAATACTCACATAACTATATAAATATATTGGTATAGATTTATAAGTGATTGCATCTATAAATAAAGATCATTTTGCACAAACATATGTATAAGATATATATGTATACATGTATCACATACGTGTGTGCATAAATCTTTAAGTGTACACATATCAATATGCATATGTAAATATACTTAGAGTTTTCTACCTTCTGACTCTAAGTATGTGCCATTCCCAAGCAAGCAATTGAGAAATTATCTTCCAATTAGAGGACAACATTTGGTTGGTTTCATTCTGATGTTTTCTAGGATTTGGCATTCTCTGCTCTTGGTATCTGAATCCCAATACAATATTGTTACACACATCCCAATGAAGTTGCTTGACAAGTTGAAAAACTTGAAAGTGCTTACGAGACACAGAGTTTCAAAAGGAACTCATCTCCTGGGAAGACATTCTCGCTACCCATATATCCCCGAGTTAGTCTGGTGTATAGATCCACTTGCTCTCATTTAGTAGAATTTTATTATAGTGCTTTTAAAGATTGAATTCTGACCTAGCTAAAGCCTTCTGCCAGTGTTCCAACATCCTAGTATATCCTTGTATTCATTAGGAATCTAGAGACAGTGAAACTAATTAGGAATTACAAAGAACGGAGCCAGAGTAGCTCAGGGCTGGTCTGCAGAATGTTTACTAGGGACTATAGCCAGTCTTACCCAGGCAAGGAACTACATAAGAGTTAGAAATCTCAGGGCAAGCTTAGCAAAGTATATACTTAGAATCTTCCATAGCCAGGTATGCAGACTACATTACTTGTTAGTAGAAAGTTCCTCCACACTATCGCCCAGAAATACAGCTAAGTCACTGCCCTACACAGGAATTCACCATTATCTAGGAAGAAGGAAGTCTGTGACCTGCGGAGGAACCAGAGTAGATACTTAGAAGTATAGCTAGTTGAGTTACACCCTTATACAAATATTTACAATGGCCTAGGGGGAAGGTGGACTATGGCAAGGGCATGAAGCCCTTGCCCCTGGCTTCTAAGTTTAAGTTGACCTTAGGTGGAGTTGTTTTTGATCCCAGTTGTTAACCTTGAATTTTATCCCAGTTCTTCCGTGTTTGCATTCCTCTGTTTTGTGAAAGAATCCAGTAACCTCTAGTAACCTCTTTGAATCTTGCTGGTGTGTCACCTAACTTCCCTATTTTCTTCTGTATAAAAAGTCTGATGCTCAATTACATTCAGATCCACACTCCCTTGTGTTGAGTCTGTTTGTCACCCCACTTTCGCCGAACTCCTTCACCTACTTGCTCCAGAGAACCCGTTCCACGCAGACAGGGGATCTAAATGGTCTGCAACACAATATGGCATAGCATGTCTGGTTTATTACTGTATTCACTGAAGTGGTCCAATGTACTCCAGAGTTACCACGGCAAGTTCATGATTACTTAGCACTTGAGAAAGCACAATTTCTTTAACTTGAATCTATAGAGAACTTTCAAATAGTCTGGTTCCATGAGATTATAATACACAAAAATATAAATATAACTAGAACACTATGAGATGTTAATGACTGTTTCATCTTCTCCTATTATATGCTAACATTATAAATAAGTAAAACGGGACAATAATGGCTATTTCTGGACTGAATCTCTAGCTAACAAACATACATTAGTGTCACTCCCATATGTTTCTGTTCCTGGAGTGCAATAGAGAAAATTGAGCTGGGTTAGTTTGGAATCTTGCCTCACAGAACTATTTATGTTAAAGCACTACAAATGCCCTAGATGGCCAGCTGCAGTGTAGAATGACATTCTTTCCATTTATTCTCATTTTCCCCAAACTTCTTTTGATATTCCACATTTGGCAATTTCAATAATAGGATGTTTTCATTCGGCATGATAAGTTTGGTTCTGGCTCCCTGGTTGGTGAGGACAGGTCCCAGCAGAGTACCTGCAGTGTGCTGAAATGTTGTATTTAGGTTTTAAACTAAACAAATCTTTTTACCTAGAATAGATCCTTTAGAATATGTGTAAAGCAATAACAAAGCTGGAATACTGAAGAATTGAGAGCCAGAGTGACAGATGGGAAAGAGAAGCGAAGCACTGGTAACATTTAAACAGCCAAAAGACTTAATAAGTCAGACTGATGGTAAACACAACATTGACTCAGTTTCAATTCATGTTTTTTTGAGTAGAATGATAAATATATACCTACGTTTTCTCAAAATAATGTGTAGCATATAATTTTCAAGTAATACATATTTATCCACTGAAATATTTGATGTAAAGACGATAGAGTAGGCTTCAATCAAATGAAGGCTTTCTGCCATCACTGTTAAAAAGAAGCTAATCCAGTCACTGGCAACCAGTGCACATAGTGTGACACAACATGGAGTAACAGAGTGTGTTGGTAATGACAGTAATATATACATGTATACTTCTAACAAGATCTGGAGGCCCATAGCAAGTGACACCTAACTTTATTCCAATTTTTTTTGTAGAGTACAAGTGTTTTACATCTATATTCAATAATAGCATAATTAAAATATAAAATAATTTATTCTTGTATCAAAAAAGTATCATGATCATTTCATTGTACAGGGTTTTTTTTTTGTTTTTTGTTTTTTGGTTTTTTTTTTTTTTTTGGTTTTTCGAGACAGGGTTTCTCTGTGTAGCCCTGGCTGTTCTGGAACTCACTTTGTAGACCAGGCTGGCCTCGAACTCAGAAATCCGCCTGCCTCTGCCTCCCAAGTGCTGGGATTAAAGGAGTGCGCCACCACGCCCCGGCTATTGTACAGGTTTTTATTTAATTTATTTTTTTACTTATTAAATTTACATCCTGCTCACCCCCTCTCATAATTTATAGCCCATTCTCCTATCCTTTCTCCTCTGAGCAGGTGGATGTCTCCTTGTATCCACACTCCCTGGCACGTCTAGTCTCTGCCAGTCTAGGCCCTTCCTCTCCCACTGAGGCCAGGCAAGGCAGCCCAACTAGAACATATACCATATACAGGCAACAGCTTTTGGGATAACCCCCATTTCCAGTTGTTCAGGACCCATATGAAGGCCAAGCTGCACATCTGGTACATATGTGCAAGGAGGCTTAGGTTCAGCCCAGGTATGTTCTTTGGTTGGTGGTTCAGTCTCTGAGAACCTCAAAGATCCATGTTAGTTGATTCTGTTGATCTTCCTATAGAGTTCCCATCCCTTTAGGGGCCTCAATCCTCCTCCTCTTCTTTCATAAGAGTCCAGAAACTCCATACACTGTTTAATTATGACTGTCTGCATTGGTCTGAGTCAGCTTCTGGGTGGAGCCTCTCGGAGGACAGTTATGAAAACATAACAAAATATCATGAATAGTGTCAAGGACTGGTGTTTGTCTAGGGAATGGTTCTCAAGTTGGGCAAGTTACTGGTTGGCCATTCCATCAGTCTCTGCTCCAACCCTTGTAGACAGGATAAATTTTGAGTTGAAAGCATTGAGAGTTTCTAAGTGGGTTGATGTCTTTATTGATCCACTTAAGTTTCTGCATGGCTATAAGAGGTTGCCTCTTCAGGTTCCATATCCCCAGTGTTGACAGTCATACCTAAGGTCACTTCCATTGATTCTTTGGCACCTCCCTTATCCAAGTTCTCTGTCTCTTCCTGGAGATCGCCCCCCGCCCCCACTTCTTCATGTGAATGTGTTTCAGGATACAGTTTGGAAGTATTTTATTGAGTATTTTGACATCAATATCCATAAGAGGGATAGGGCTGAAATACCCTTTCTTTGACTATTCTTTGTGGGGTTTAGGTATCCGGTGACTAAGGCTTCATAGAATGAGTTTGGCAATGTTCCTTATGTTTCTGTTTTGTGCAATAGTTTTAAGAGTATTGGTATTAGCTCTTCTTTGAAGTTCTGGTAGAATTCTGCATTAAGACCATCTGGCCCTGGACTCTTTCTTTGTTGTTGGGAATTTTTTTTAAATCAGTAAGTATATTTTAAATTTTACAAAATAGCAAAAACTCTTGGAAGTTAAACATTAAGAAAATGCTAATTTTAAGCACAATGAGAAAAATTATCAATAATATTTCCATGATGTTTGTAGACCATGATTTTAGTATTTTCAACTGTTAATATTCAACAAGCAGAATAATTGTTTTAAGATATATTTCATTGTTATAACTCCCGTTTCATTTCTGATTTTATTAATTTGGATACTGTTTCTGTACCCTTTGGTTAGTCTGGCCAAGGATTTATCTATCTTGTTGATTTTCTGAAAGAACCAGCTCCTGGTTTCATTGATTCTTTGAATAGTTCTTTTTGTTTCCACTTGGTTGATGTCAGCCCTAAGTTTGATTATTTCCTGCCATATTGGCGTTTTCATTTATTCTCCTTTGAAGGGCTAGATTTATTTATTTTTGTGTAAATTTGGTTTTGTCATGGAATATCTTCGTTTCTCTGTCTATGGTAGTTGAGAGTTTTGCTGGATATAGTTGCCTAGGCTGGAATTTGTGTTCTTTTAGGGTCTGTGTGACATCTGCCCAGGATCTTCTAGCTGTCATAGTGTCTGGTGAGAAGTCTGGTGTAATTCAATAGGTCTGCCTTTATATGTTACTTGACCTTTTTCTCTTACTGCTTTTAATATTCTTTCTTTGCTTACTGCATTTGATGTTTTGATTATTATGTGATGGGAGGAATTTCTTTTCTGGGCCAGTCTATTTGGAGTCCTGTAGGCTCCTTATATGTTCACAGGCATCTCTTTCTTTGGGTTAGGAAATTTTTCTTCTATAACTTTTTAGAAGATATTTACTGCCCCTTTAAGTTGGGAATCTTCTCTGTCTTCTACACCAATTTTCCTTAGGTTTGGTCTTCCCATTGGGTCTTGGATTTACTGGATGTTTGGGGTTAGGAGCTTTTTGCTTTTTGCATTTTCTTTGAGTGTTGTTTCGATGTTCTCTATGGTATCTTCTGCACCTGAGATTCTCTCTTCTATCTCTTGATTTCTGTTGGTGATGCTTGTACCTATCTCTCCTGATGTCTTTCCTATTTTTTCTAACTCTAGGGCTATCTTTTTATTTCTTTATTATTTCTATTTCCATTTTTAGATCTTGAGTGGTTTTGTTCATTTCCTTCACCTCTTTGATTATGTTTTCCTGTAGTTCTTTAAGGGATTTTTGTGTTTTCTCTTTAAGGGTTTCTAGCTATTTACCTGTGTTCTCCTGTATTTCTTTAAGGGAGTTATTTATGACCTTCTTAAAGTTCTCTATCACCATCATGAGAAGTGATTTTAGATCCAAATCATTCTTTTCTGGTGTGATAGTGTATGCAGGACTTGCTATGTTGGGAGAATTGGGCTCTCGTAATGCCAAGTAACCTTGGTTTCTGTCACCTATGTTCTTATGCTTGCCTCTAGTCATCTGAATATCTCTAGTACTGCCTTCCCTCACTACATCTGACTGGGGCCTGTCCTTCCTGTGATCCTGGTTGTGTCAGAAATCCTCAGAGTTCAGCTGAAGCAGTTATCCTGTAATTCTGTGATCCTGTATTCCTGAGATCCTCGGTGTGTCAGAGCTCCTAGGAGTCAAGCTCTCTCTGGGACCCTGAGGTCCTGATGTGACCAAGCTCCTGGAATCCTGGGATCTTGTGGTCCTGGGCATGTTAGTGAGCCTAGGAGTGGAGCCTCTTCTGGGTATTTTGGGAATGGCTGAAGAGTTATAGCCTAAGGTCTGCTCAGGACACCTCTGATCCTATGATCCTGGACCTGTCAGAGCACCTGGGAGTGGAGCATTCTCTGGGTGTTGTGTGACTGCTACAAAGTTCATATGCAAGGTCTCCTCAGGGCACCAGCTCAGACCAGAAGGAACCTGTGCCACTGGTTGGACAGAGTTCCTGAGTGCTTGGGTCTCACTGGTCCAAGTTACTTCCAGTGTTGGGGCAGATGTTTTGTCATCCGCACCTCTAATCCTATGATCCTTGGCACTTGGGAGTGAAGCTTCCTTTGGGTGTTGTGGGACTTGTTGGGAGACTTTCAATGACTGCCTCTATTTCCTGAGGAGTTATGGAGTTGTTTAAATAGTTTACCTGATCTTAATTTAACTTTGGTAAGTGGTATCTGTCCAGAAAACAATCCGTTACATTGAGATTCTTCCAATTTTGTCGAATACAGGCTTTTGAAGTAATATGTAATGATTCTTTTTTATTTTTTTGCAGTATTTAAATGCATTTTATTATCATTTAATTTTACTATTAACCTTTGATAATCATTTCTTTTTTAAATTAGATATTTTCTTCATTTACATTTCAAATGCTATCTATCCCCAAAGCACCCTATAACCTACCCCCCACCCTCCCATCCTACTCCCCAACCCACCCACTACTGCTTCCTGGCCCTGGCATTCCCCTGTACTGGGGCATATGATCTTTGCAAGACCAAGGGCCTCTCCTCCCATTGCTGGCCAACTAGGCCATCCTCTAGTACATATGCAATTAGAGACACAGTTGGGGATGGGGGTGTACTGATTAGTTCATATTGTTGTTCTGTTGGTAATGATTCTTTTTTCCTCAGTGTCAGTTATGTCTCCCTTTTCATTACTGATTTTGCTCATTTGGATACTGTTGCTCTGTCTTTTGGTTAGTTTGTCTAAGGGTTTGTCTATTTTGTTGATTTTCTCAAAGACCCAGTTAGTGGTTTGTTCAAGGCCCCAAGGTTTATTGTGGGTAATTTACTTTTAGGCCCATTTCTCCCACCCCCACTCCATTCTGGGCATCTGGATCCATCCTGAAGACAGCATGCAGGATGTGTCTTATCTCAGGAAAGTCTCAGCAGGCAAAAAAGTTTTGGAGGGGGACAGCAGTAGTTGACATAACAAAAGGGGCCTTCTAAATTGGAAGGCAACCCCAGGGGTGGTCACATACTCAGTGGCAATAAAGTCTGAATCAGCTTTCTTCAGGCTGGGGGAGGTCACAGTGGTTTCCTTGATTCTTTGTATTGTTTTCTTTGTTTCTAACTGATTGACTTCAGCCCTGATTTTGTTTACTTCTTGCTTTCCTTTCCTCATTGATGTGCTTGTTTCTATTTTTTTCTAGAGTTATCACGTATACTTTTAAGCTGCTAGTATGAGTACTTTCTAATTTCTTTGTGGAGGCACTTACTGCAATGAACATTCCTTTTAGCTCTACCTTCATTGTGCCCATAAATTGAAGTATGCTGTGCCTTCATTTTCGTTTAATTCTAGAAAGTCTTGAATTTCTTTATTTATTTCTTCCCTGACCCAGAGATAATTGAGTAGAGAGTTGTCAGTTTCCATGAGCATGCTTTCTGGTTTTTTTGTTGTTGAAGTCTAGCTTTAATCAGTGGTGGTCTGATAAGATATAAGGTATTATTTCAATTTTCTCTTATCTGTTGAGGCTTGCTTTGTGACTTACTATATGGTCAATTTTAGAGAAGGATCCATGAGGTGCTGATAAGAAGACATATTATTTTGTGTTTGGGTGAAATATTCTAACAGGAATTATGAATCTAATGAGCATAACAGGCAACATTTCATCTTATTCCATTTTAATGTCAATTTTACTTCATAGTGTTTTGTTTTCAGCTGACACATGTATAAGCATATTCCAGTTTAACACAACATTAAATATACACATGCAGATTCACATGCTCATGTATATACATGAAAAACCATAAATTCATTAATCAGTTTTAAATTGTAGATACTTAAAAATAAAAGCGTATGTATGTGACAGAACCTAGAAAGGTTTATTAGGGGAGGAAAGAAATGAAAAACAATCATATTATAGAATAGTAAACTTCAATCAAATAAATAATACACAGTTTTATAGCAAACTAGGAATAGGGAAGCACATCTATGTTGTGGAAGTTTATATGTTATAAATAGCTCCGTGAGATAATAGAAAGAGAAATATAAACAACCAAATACAACAGAGATATAGAATCAAATGGGGTTCACCTTTCCCAACACTAAGTTGACAAGTGTTACTCAATGAGAAATAGGACACTGAAGGAAGAGGTGGTAATAAACACATGACCTCAGAGTCTTATAAATGTGTGACAGCAGTATGGCTGGAGTGGATCTGGCTGGAATGGTTCAAAACTAGTCTGCAAGTTCAGTAGACCATTTGATGTCACACATGATCTGGTACCTAACCAAAATACAAAACAGAAAAACAAAACAAATCAAACAAAAAAAAAAGTTGGTCCTCAGTATAGTTTTGAATTCTGAAGAAATTGTTTCTAATGACAGGCAGGGAATGTTTCTGCCACTAAACGGAAAGGCAAGAAGATAAAGAGCAAAGTTTTGTCTTCCATGTCCTTTACACAGCTGCCACTAGATGGTGTGGCCCAAATGAAAGGTGAGTCTTCCCACCTCGCAAGGTATTAATTTTTAAAAAATCCCTCAAAGATATGTTAATTCTGTCAACCCATGAACATAGAAGATCTCTCCATTTTCTGAGATCTTCTATGCTTTCTTTCTTGGGAAGCTTGAAGTTATTGTCATACAGGTCTTTCACTTGTTTGGTTAGAGTTACCCCAAGAAATTTTATGTTATTTGTGGCTATTGTGAAGGGAGTTGTTTCCATAATTTCTTTCTTATCCTGTTTATTATTTGTATAAAGGAAGGCTACTGATTTATTTGCATTTATTTTATATCTGGCCACTTTGCTGAATTGTTTATCAGCTGGAGAAGTTTGCTGGTAGAATTTTTGGAGTCACTTATGTATACTATCATATCATCTGCAAATAGTGATGCCTTTATTTCTTCTTTACCAATTTGTATCCTTCTGATCTCTTTTTGTTGTCTGATTGTTCTAGCTAGCACTTGGAGTACTATATTGAATAGATATGGAGAGAGTGGGCATCCTTCTCTTGTCCCCGATTTCATTGGGATTGCTTCAAGTATGTCTCCATTTTATTTGATATTGGCTGTTGGTTTGCAGTAAATTGATTTTATTATGTTTAGGTACGGGCCTTGAATTCCTGATTTCTCCAATACTTTTAACATGAAGGGGTACTGTATTTTGTCAAATGCTTTTTCTGCATCTAAGGAGATGATCATGTGATTTTTTTCTTTGAGTTTGTTTATATAGTAGATTATGTTAATAGACTTTTGTATATTAAACCAACCTTGCACCCCTGGGATGAAGCCTACTTCATCATGGTGATTGATGGTTTTGAGGAAGAGACCTTAGATGAAATGCCTGACAGTCAGGAGAGGTAACTTACAGAGCCCACCTCCAGCAGGAAGACAGGTAATCAAATAAGGGAGGGGGGACATCCCACAGTCACAACTCTGACCCATAATTGTTCCTGTCTGAAAGAATTACAGGGATGGAAATGAAGAGGAGCCTGAGGAGAAGGTTCAGCGACAGACACAACATGGGATCCAGCTCAAGGGGCAGTCCCAAGACCTGACAATATTATTGAGGCTATGCACTGCTCACAAAAGGTGACTATCATGACTGAACTCTGAAAGACCCAACTAGCAGCTGAGTCAGATGCAGATATTTGCACCAAACCAATGGACAGAAGTAGCTGACCCTTGTTATTGAATTCGGGAAGGTAGAAAGAAGCTGTGGAGAAAGGTGATCCTATAGGAGGACCAGCCATCTCAATTTGAACCCTGAGATCTCTCAAACACTGGACCACCAAATATTCAGCATACACCAGCTGATATGAGGCTCTCAACACACATACAGTAGAGGACTTCTGGGTGTGTGTTCATTCAGAGATGATGCACCTAACCCTTAAGAGCCTAGAGGCCCCAGGGAGTGTAGAGTTCAGATGGTGTGGGAGGTGAGGACATCCATGTAGAGACAAGGGTGTGTGGAGGAGGTATGGGATGTGGAACAGTAGAAGGGTGGATTGGTGAAGGAGAAAATAAAATAGGGAGTGTAAAATCAACAAATAAAAAAAAAAATTATAAAAAAAAAAACCCTCACAGATAAATCTGGCTAGTTGGTTTTTACTTAAGTCCAGATATAGTCAAGTTAATAACAAATAATAATGATCATACATACCATCTCTATATATTTATAGTAACATGAAGTCTTACAAGGGTTATAATTTTAATATATTCAATCATTAAACAAACCATGCACAAATTTTGTGAATTTTCAAGAGAAAAACTAGAGTAGTTAAAGCAAAGGACATTTAAATAGCTTACCCAAGATCACATACATGAAAGATTCAACAGAAAGCAACAAGATTAAAATTGGATTTTTAAAATTTCTATTTCTCCTTCTATACAGAGAGAAGTCTATTATTTTCAGTTAAGCATGCTTCAGTCTGAAGGACACTAAAAACACAGAAGAAATTTCAAGCAACTTGTTCCACCAATTCTTGAAAGTTTGTTGTTGAAATTTTTAGTAGCTCTATATTCTCCCACAGGCCATTCTCCATTTTAGAATGGGCCAAGGGATGCTCACATAATGAGCCCATGAGAAGTTACCATCTTCTATTAGGCCCAGTGATTTTCCTGTATTTTACCCTACAACTGCCACACTGCCCTAATGGAGAACTAAACTTTCTAGAACTTCCCTAGAAGGTGCTGCTACAGCAAAGTCTCTTGTTGTTGCAAAACACCATCTCACTTATTCTGTATTGATTTTTCACAGACCCCTTCTCTTACTTGGCCTGCAGAGACTCTGTTCCTTTTTTACTTCAGTGATCACTTCTTCACACATTTTACTGAAGGAAAGCCCTTCCACTCAGCACTGTCTTATGGCTCCATTTTATTAGAGAAAATTTCATGGACTCACTCTGTACCTGGATTATTCTTTATCAAGATCAGCTCTTCCTGGGATGTTCACATAAGTTCCATGTGGATAACAACCTAAAGTTCCCCTAAAGGTTGGCTAAACTTTTGACAGATTTTCCTCTGACTTTTTTCTCCTGGCCTCCCCTTTCTTAGAGTTGTTGCTTTAGAAATCTCAAAACTCTTAATCTTTCTCTTTAACCTTAAAATGTCTGTAAATTTTTCTCCAGCCACTTGCCAAGAATCTGGCAACCACCTTTCTGAAAAGTAAATATTGACTCTCCTAGATTCTGCCCAGAGAGAAAGAATCTAACTTAAATGGTTATAAATTAATAAGCACAGATACCCTAGTCAAATATTTGCAAACTCGAAAATAACACATTCAACTTTATCTCAGGAACAAACCTATCCCTGGAATCTACTAGTACTTTCTCAATATTCATCCTGATGCTTAAAAACTTTCATAACATTTGTCTCAGAAAAGAATGAATTCAGCCTCCCACTCTCATTGCAATATTCTTTAATCTCTTGCCGGTTTGAATTTTCCAGCCAAATTTCCTTGGCATCAGAATTTAGGTTTGGAGATATTTCAGCATCTTTACTGCAACATGTGTTAGAGTTTGATACCTCCATCTAGAAGTATCCCTTCAACTTGGCTTTCCAAGAGAACTCATCTTTTCTTTTCTGAGGCCATTTCAATGAAATGAAATGAAATGAAATGAAAAACTTCTTTTTCGGTAGTTTTAATTTATTAACCATACTGGTCAACTGACTTTTCAGAGTCTAGTCGGGTGTTTTTCTTTGGGTGCAGTTCATCATCCCAGCCAGTTTGAGTAGTCAGAGTCCAATGGCAAAGTTAGACATGGATAATTCTTGCAAATGCATGCTTCTTAGTCTTTCACATTGCTATAGAGGTAGAGAGATACAGCCAATTAGAAGGAGATTCTTTAAGTCCTAATAAAGAAAGACCTACAATTATGTGAATTATTTAGAATTATGCATTCAAGATGCATTTTTAAAGAATAGCCACCAAACCCATTAGTCTACCAATGTGGACACACAAAAATCTACTGGCAAGCAAAACAAAATTAAATTGTTGTCTGCTGACATGTGAAATAAATTAACTTCTTTCTCCCTCAAGTCAATAACATGGTGTTATACTCATTCAAAACCATCTACAAAATATTATATCTCCTCTGTACAGCATCCACCAGATATTTGCATGACATAAAGCTTGAGAATAAAATGATATTTAGCAAATCTATAACAGCGTTTAATTTTCTGGCACCTTTATTTATCATGATTCATGTCCCTAAATTACATGTAATAATTATCTGTTGCAAAGCCTATTATAAGTAGCTAAAACCTTGGTGGTTTCAAATCATACAGAGATAAGTGCAAATGACTTACATGGCATACATACTTTCAACCCTAAAATGTCAAATTTGGTGGTCTTTTATCATATTTATAACTCAACACCACCTTGTTTAAAGGCATTATCATCAATAAATATAGAACACTCAAGGAGCCCAAAGCAGCTTTCTGCCTGTAGACAATGCCCTACTGTTATTTACCTGAATATGTCTGAGCCTTTATTTATCTGTGATTTCAGAGAAACAGGCAAAGTGGTTGCTGTCAAGTACAAGCCCGTTGGGTTTTTCACAGGAAACACAAACTGGCAGCTTCAATAAAAACAGAAGCTTCCAATTAACTCGGTCTTATGTGGAAAAGGTAATCTTTTGGACAAACTCAGAGTGGGAGGAATGAAAGATCAGCATGACTAGCATAAAAACCTGAACAACTACACAGCAGTTTTTAACTGCAGGTGCTTATTTAACATATCGTGGAAGCTTTCAAATAGTCATAATAACACAGCCCTAACCTCCAGGGACTTTGACACAATTGGTTTGGAGTGGATTTGATGTCTAGTATTTTTCAAAATTACCCATATAATTCTAATGTGGGAGTAAGCTTAGAAACCACTCAAAAACAAAACTTTGAGCCAGGATCTAGCATTCACCAAGTTGTCTATTAAGTTTGTAAAATATGACTTGATTAGATTTGTCAACCTGGGATTTCTACTACTCAGGTGCAGCCACACTAGTTAGAAGAGATGAGTGACCCATCTTCCAGCTGAACTGTTTCACTCCCAAGATTCAGTTCTCAAGGACCCATTCTACTACCCGTATTCCCTAGGCCCACCTAACCTCTTGCTCTGCTGCAATGTGGGTGGACTTCTGCTTCCAAGGAGCAAAACATGTCAGTCAGAAGAAGAGGTCCAGGCCAAGCAAACTAGAAAAGAAAAAAATAAATAAAATGGGCAAATTCAAGCAGAGACTCCCTGCTGGGCTAGAGACCACCCTCATCCCCAGAACCACAGAGAAGTGACCCACCTAAATTGTGCTTTCACTCATCCAGTACCCCCAAGCCCTACTTCCCTTCTAATTTCCATATCTACTCCTCAACTCATACAGAGACCATCTTCTGCATTGAAGGCCAAGCAAGCTACCTGTTGGCCAGCCTCCAAATAAGAAAAAGACTCTTTAGGTCAGAGGTCACACCAGCTGCTAGAAATCCAGGCTACAAAAGCAGGAAGACTAAAGAGGAAACAGAATCAAGGAAGAAAACACCCATCCAACACAGTCAAACTCTGAAATCAGATGTTAGATCTATAATTATCCCAAACCGAGATGCCCAGATGAAAATGTAAGAATACAATCAACAATATCCAGGATAAAATGGCGACACCATAGCCCAGCTATCCTAAGACAATAAGACCTAAATAATTAAACACATTTGAAGCACAAGCAAATGACTTTTTTTTTACTGCAAATTCTGTTTTATTAGATATTTTATACATTTACATTTCAAATGGTATCCCAAAAATCCACTATACCCTTCTCCCTGCCCTGCTCCCCAACCCACCCACTCCTGCTTCCTGGCCCTGGCATTCCCCTGTACAGGGACATATACTCTTCCCAAGACCAAGGAACTCTCCTCCCAATGATGGCTGACTAGGCCATGTTCTGCTACATATGCAGCTAGAGACACAAGCTCTGGGGGCACTGGTTAGTTCATATTGAAAATGACCTTATAACCAACTTTATGAAAATGATAAACATCCTTAAAGAGGAACTAAAAAGACTCCCTTAAAAAAATCAAAGAAAAGATAAACAAAACATAGGTGAAAATCAATAAATCCTTTAAATAATGCCATGAAAGAAGTGAAACAATCTAACAGGTAGAGGGAATTGTTCAAGAACTGAAAATAGGAACAGAAGCAATCTAAGAAAGAACTGAGGAAATTGTGGAAATGGAAAATCTAGGTAAGTGAACAGAAATTACAGATACAAGAATCACAAACAAAAGAAAAGAGTTGGAAGACAGAATCAAATGTGTGGAATTTACAATAAAAGAACTAGATTCATTGGACAGAAAAATGTTTTTTTTTTCCCCAAAACAAGTTTTATTAGATATTTTCTTCATTTACATTTCAAATGTTAACCTGAAAGAACCCTGTACCCTTCCCCATGCCCTGCACCCCAGCCCTCCCACTCCTGCTTCCTGGTCCTGGCATTACCCTGTACTGGGGCATATAATCTTCCCAAGACCAAGGGCCTCTCTTCCCAATGATGGCCGACTAGGCCATCTTCTGCTACATATGCAGCTAGAGTCTGGAGCCCTGTGGGTACTGGATGGTCCATCCTTTCATCTCAAGCAGGGCAGGGGGGAGGGTATAGGGAACTTTCGGGATAGCATTTGAAATGTAAATGAAGAAAATATCTAATAAAAAATGAAAAAAAGACATACATAAATAAAGAAATTAAATTCTTCCTATACTTCAAAGAAAAAAGCTCACAAAATACCCAAACTTATAGAGCAAAATGATTGCAGTCTTAAGAGTAAAGTTCATAGTACTAAGTGCCTTTATAAAGATCTTAGAGAAGCAAAGATGAGGTCAGAAAATGGTGAAGCTTCTCTCATGACATTTACTCTAGGCTCCTGCCTACAATCATAGCAGAATATCACTAACAATGTCAGTGGTGGGCTCCCTCTCAAAGCATAGATCTCAAGCTTCGCCAATCATTGTTTCCCTCAAATTATGCCCCATCTTTTCCTAATGCTTTAGGATCCCTTTCCTATAACTAGACAGCCTTGTCTAGACTTAATAGGAGAAGATGCAGTTTGATATGACAACTTGATAGTGCAATTTGATATGCCAAGGCTGGGTGTTATCCATGGAAGGACTCCCCTTTTCTGAGGAGGATAGGAAGGGTTGTAGAGGAACTTTAATCCAACAACATGGCTACTCTGGCTGGAATACAGTCATGCCTTTAATCCCAAGAGACAGAGGCAAGCAGATCTCTGAGTGCAAGGCTAATGATATAGAGCAAGTTCCAAGCACAGGAAAGCTTAGGTCCCGGCATGGTGGTGCATTATCTTTAATCTCAGCACTCAGGAGTCAGTGGAGAGGCAGTACAGTGTGGGAATTTGGTTGGTGGCAATTCAGTTCAGGAAGTTAAGAGGCAGTTTTCACAAAGACAGTATTACACAGACAGATAGCAGAGAACACAAGCTAGACACAGTGAAAGTGAAAACAGAAGGAGTCACAGAATGAGAAGGAGCTGAGTTAGATTGAGGCGAAGCAGAGCAATTCAGTGAGAAGCTGAGAGAAGCCAAATTCTCACTCTCTGTTTGGAGAGGCATTTGAACTAGACAGCTGAGTTGAGCCAGCCAGCCAGAGTTTAGAAAGAACTCAAAAGGGTGAACATATTCAGCAGTAAGCATCCTAGAGAGAAGTTGTTTTCACAAAGGGTGAATGGGGGGAGGGGAAAGAGAGGGACTGGGAGGTGAGGAAGGAGGAAAAGCTATGATGGGGATATGAAGCTTATACACACATGCGAGAAGTACTACCCAGTGGTCAGCCCTGACTCAAGCCATTTAAGACATAACAATTCATATTGACCTTTTATTTGGTAAGTCCTATGTGAAGCTTATAGTTGTAGAATTTCTTAGGATTAACAAACCTCATAACATACTTAACATAATGGGGTATGTGCTCAGCATAAACCTACCCCGAGTCAAGTTATTTTTCTGTCAATCACTGGCAGGCATATTACAGTAACATGGAATAAAATGGCAGACGTGGAACAAAATGGCTGCAGCTATGCTGGAGGAAGTGGGAGACTTCAACAATAACACCAGACAACTATGACATCCAAAGAATCATTAGGTCATACTACAAAAATCTGTACTCAACAACATTGGAAAACTTCAAAGGAATGGACTATTTTCTTTATAGATAACACTTAACAAAATTAAATCAAGATCAGATGAGCAATTGAAATAGACCTATAACCACTAAGAAATAGAAGCAGACATTTCAATGAAGGAAAAAAAAAGCCTAGGGCCAGGTAGAATTATCTCAAAATTCTACTGGGCTTTCAAAGTAGAGCCAATGCCAATATTCCTCAAAATATCCCATAAAATAGAAACAGAAGGAATACTGCCAAATTCACTTCATGCAGCCACAGTCACTCTGATATTCAAATCATACAAAGAATCAACCAAGAAAAAGAACTTCAGCCCAATTTTACTTTATGAACATTGATGCAAAAAAACACTCAATAAAATACTCACAAAATAAATCTAAGGACACATCAAAAAGTTTATCCATTGTGATCAAGTAGGCTTTATCCCAGAGAGGCAGAGATATCTCAGCATATGAAAAATCTGTAAATGCAATCCACTGTATGAACAAACTAAACAAACAAACAAATGAACAAACCAGACCAAAACAAACAAACAACAACTACAAAAAAAAATCATCTCATTAGATGCTGAACACTTTTGACAAAATTCAACACCTCTTCAAGATAAATGTCTTAGAATTCTTGACAGAGCAATCTCTAGTGGCTGAGAATCACTTAAAGGTCCTTAGCCATCAGGGAAATGCAAATCAAAATGTCTCTGAGATTCCATCTATACCTGTCAATAGCGAAGATATAAACGACAAATGACATCTCATGCTGGCAAGGATGTATAATAAAGGGAACACTCCTCCACTGCTGTGGGGAGTATAAAATTGTATGGCTGCTTTGGGAATCAATATGGTGGTTTCTCAGAAAGCTGTGAACTGATATACCTCAAGACTCAGCCATACCATACCTGGGCATACACCAAAACTATGCTCCATCCCACCACAAAGACATTTGCTAAATCATGTTCATAGATGCATTATTTATAAGAGACAGAAACTGGAAACAACCTAGATGTCCCTCAACTGAAGAATTTATAAAGAAAATATGGTGCATATATACAATGGAGTATTATTCAACTATTAAAAACAATGATAGCATGAAATTTGCCAATGGATAGACTAGAAAAAAAAAATCATCCTGAGTGAGGTAACCCAGACTCAGAAAGACAAACATGCTATGTACTCACATATAAGCGATTATTAGCTGTAAAGCAAAAGACAACCATGCACCAACCCATAGACCTAGAGAGGCTAAGTAACAAGGAGGTTTTAAGGATGGAAGCAAGGAAAGGGAAATTGAATAGATGTCCCTAGTGGACTTGGAGTGGATGGGGTTAGAATCAGAAAATGCTGGGAGAAAATACTGGAATTGGTGCAAATTTCCCAGAAAAGAAAGAAATTTAGTGCAATGGAAACTCCATGGAATACATGAGAGTAAACCTAGCAAAGAATCCTAGTGATAGGGGACATGGAGCCTGAACCAGCCATTTTCTATAAACAGGCAAGGCCTCAAGTGGAAGGATTGTGGGAACCCAGCCATAAAAACCTTTGACCTACAGTTTGTACTGCCTGAAGTGTGTTCTAGGATTGGAGGGTAGCATAATGGTCATCAGAAAGTTCAGAGAGACTTCATCCAGCAACTGATGAAGCAGAGTCCCATAGTGAAATACTATATGAAACTTGAGGAGTCCTGGGGAGGAGTGGGAGGAAGGATCAGAGGAGCTAGAGAGGTCAAGAACACAGCCCACAGAACCAATCAGTCATGACTATTGGGTGCTTGCAGAGGTCAGGAAACATATAGGGGATTTACCTAAGTCCTCTGCATAAATGTTACTGCTGGGTAGATTAGTGTTCTTAAGATTCCTAACAGTGGGAATAGGGACTGTCTTTGTCTCCTTTCCCTGCTTGTGGGATCCCTTTACTCCTAATGAGTTGCCTTGCCCAGCGTTGAATAGTATGTGCCTGGCATTAGTGTAACTTCTTTTTTTTTCCCCTTGTTCCGGTTGACCCCACTCGCCAAGACCCAGCTGGCTCTGCTCGCTCCTGCCAGCCCCACTCCCTCCGGCAACCCGGCAGCCCCCGTACAACCCTGCTTGGTCTGGCCAGCCCCGCTCGCTCCGGCCACCCCCCCCACTCCGATCTCCGCTCGCTCTGCCGTCCCCGGTCCCTGTTCTGCCTCGCTCACTCCTGCCAGTCCCGCTCGCTCCCACTCGCTCGCTCCGGTTGGTCTCTCCGGTCCAAGGATTCGTTTATTATTATTTTTCATAAGTACGCTGTAGCTGACTTCAGACGCACCAGAGGAGGGCGTCAGATCTCATTATGGGTGGTTGTAAGCCACCATGTGGTTGCTGGGATTTGAACTCATCACCTTCGGAAGAGCACCTTACCCGTTGAGCCATCTCACCAGCCCTTAGTGTAACTTCTTAGGCAGTGTTTAGTTGATATTCTTAGGGAGTCGTGCCCTTTTCTGAGGTAAGATGGAAGGGGATTATATCTGGGTGAAAACCGAGCTGGAAATACCAAATGGAGTAGGGGAGGTAGAGAAAACTGCTCTGGTGTTGTAATAAAAGATAGAAGAATTTAAAAATGAAAAAAAAAAAAAAAAAAAACTTTCTCAACCAGTAAGAACTTTGGAAAGTCATAAGAATATCAAGAATAATCAAGAATATACTTGCAAATTCAGAGTGGAAACCATATAGTGTCAAAACATAGTAAAATTACTTTTACTTGATTAATGTGGACATTAAAGCATAATATACTGTATACTGTTCATTAATATTTACAGGAAATAGTAAAGCAAGCCAAGTAAATAATATTGAATAAATTGTTAGCAACAATTTTCCTATTGTTACTTCTATTTTTTGGGGGGGGCGGGGGTCGAGACAGGGTTTCTCTGTATAGCCCTGGCTGTCCTGGAACTCACTCTGTAGATCAGGCTGGCCTTGAACTCAGAAATCTGCCTGCCTCTGCCTCCCGAATGCTGGGGATTAAAGGCATGCGCCACCACGCCCGGCTGTTACTTCTATTCTTAATGTGATTGTTTTAAAAAGAATAAAATTACGCTTAACATATAGGGTTCAAAGTTGTTATCAAACTATGGATAAAGATGTTTAAGACCTGAAAGAATGAACAGGAACTATATAAACTCAGTGTCTGCCACCACAAAATGGAACATGGCCTACACAAATCCTTCTTTTTTCGTTGTTATCATATTGAAAAGCATTGGTGAGTAGGTTATACATCTTAGAAGCATCACAAAATTGGAAGTTCATTTGGTCCAATTTTATTTTCAATATATTAAGAAAAGATCCTCTCCCCTAGCTGGGATGGGAATAGCACTATGCAGTAAGCCAGAACCAAGCAGAACAGAATGCGCATAAAGAGAAAAAATATGAAGATGTGAGTCCTTAATGTAGTTGAGGTACTACTCTGCTAGCCTGAGGTGAGAAATACATACAGTTTTATTCAATTGCATACATTGCTTTCACAATATTCTCACAAGTGGAGGAAGGCAACAGGTTCAAACTCAGAATGACACTGCAGTATGAACCCATCAGATCATTGCTGGCTTTGAAGATGAAAGATCATGGTCTACTGAAGAAGGTCAGAAGTCTTATGAAATTGACAAAGACAAGGAAATGGAAGGCAGGCCACAGAGAGGAATGCAGTTATCCAGGTGCCTTGACATTCCTGACCTGCATGGCAGGTAGACAATGAATATGTGCTGGTATCTTGGTTTAAATCTCCTGACACAATCTTGGACCACAGTGGAGCTTCAGTACTTAATAGTCTTAAGTTTTTGTTAGTCTCCCTAACTCTCATCGGTTACCTTGTCCCCATTTGAACATCTCATCCAATGTTTCTCAATTGTTGGTGTTAACTTTTTTGACTTTCATTTATTTATTTATTTATTTATTTGCCTAGGAACTATAATTCAAGTTTCTATGTGTAACTCCAAAAAAAAAAAAAAAATGTCCCTTTCAAATAGATCTAACCTGAAGTACACAGTAGAGTGGTTATATAGCCAGTCACCTGATTTGTTTGAACTTCCCAAGAAATGCTGTAAA
The DNA here is from genome assembly GCA_902729485.2 of Mus minutoides. Lineage (NCBI taxonomy): Eukaryota > Metazoa > Chordata > Mammalia > Rodentia > Muridae > Mus > Mus minutoides. The sequence goes on from LR750334.1 coordinate 563,788, forward strand.
GAAGTATTAGGTGTAAGTTTTATAAATTAAGGCTATCGTTTATCAACAAAGTATCAAAGAGGTAATAATAGATCTGAGAAGTTTTAATTTCATTCTATGTGGCTTAGAAGATAGCTATGAGCTAGTCATTATAACAACAAAGGAAATAAATCTGCCATCTACTGGTGTCCATTGAGAATTACAGGCATGAAGACTTAAGATCATATTGGACAACATATATTTGTAGTAGAACTTTTAATTCAAAAACAAACTCTCCATCTTTCCTCTACACCAAAAATAATAACGTATCTTTACTCAGCTTTGTCAGACTCTTCTAAGTCATTTCCTTTGTCTCAAGATTGTTGACTATTAAATTTGATAGCAGGAAGTTAACTCATTAGAGACATAAAATTAAATTACATTGTAGTTCATGAAATACAGAAAGTTTCTTCCAGGTATTTTCTAATTTTGTTCTTTGAATTAATATTTACCAGATCTTTCTATGTGTACTCACTAATAGAACAAGGTGCTCATATTCATACTCCGAAAACACAGGGAATTATCTTTCTTCTGTACATAGCAAAGAGTCCTAAATCAAACCACAAATCTGCTGACTTAAAGTGTAAAGGACATCTTGAGTATTATAGGATAATAAAGTTCAGCCTCTAGCAAATAAATTACATTCTAATGGGGAAAATCAATCCAGGTTTTGACATTTATGTATATTTAGTCTTCACTGTCATCTCAGGAATATGATGGCACTGTGGTTATATTTATAATAATTTAATTATTCAAGTCTCTTTTATTAATCTTTTATTTTCTGAATTTCTGTATAGAAATAGAAAATACTTTCTCTGAAAAGTAATTCTTTCTCTGAAAAGTAATTCAGTTTCTATCACATAGCGTGGGAATTTAGTGCCAATAAAGGGTGTGTATTCTATGATAACTTGCTGTCTGTGCTATCTTTACACCAACTAACTAGAGCTCAGTGATACACTGGTCGGTGAGTTCCACATATATGTTGATTAGTAAGGGACAAGTCATTCACTATACCAACCAAGAGCACACTGCAAGAAGAATTAATGCCTCTGGCAATCAAGAAGCAACAGGTCAAACCATGAGACACTGATATATTTTCTAAAAGACTGTCTCAAAATATTAGCAAAAAAAAAAAAAAAAAACATCATGAGAAATTGATAATTGACATTGGGAAGCATTTTACTCTGCATTAAAAACAAAGGTGAAAAAGGTATTGCCCAGTTGCAGACGAAACTGTAAACCACAACTATAATATGGAGTTTCATTTTGTCTTGCAGGAGTTCACAGGTGTAGCTGGAGGAGGGTGAAAAAGTCAAATGGTATTCAGAGATATTATAGTGGAAATATTAAGACTATAGTTTGGTGTGTTGATTGCCCAAACTTAAAACTTTACAGAATATTGTATCGTCTTACTAGTGTTGATTACCAGAAAAAAATTAAAAATGAAAACAGTCCTATCTTTCTCTCGCTCCCCTTCTATATTCTGCAGTTTTTTTCCTTCTCCGTTTGTGATTATTCTGTAATTGAAATGAGTAATTATAAGTTTGTGGTTATTCTGTAATTGAAATAAGTAACTGACACCCAGTACTACAGGAAAGTAAGGCACAGTAGAAATGGCTTCTTGGGTCATGAGCACTATAGAATAATAAAACAGAGCCTTGGGAAACATACGAGGTCCTAATGTTTCTTTGAATGTTAGATATGGGCAAAAGCAGGCTGTATCTCTAGCCATATTGCAAGAAGAGAAAAGAGGTGAGCAGAAAGTGGTCAAAATATAAGGCATAAAGAGTCCAATCTGTGCAGGGCGTGGTGGCACACGCCTTTAATCCCAGCACTTGGGAGGCAGAGGCAGGCGGATTTCTGAGTTCGAGGCCAGCCTGGTCTACAGAGTGTGTTCCAGGACAGCCAGGGCTACACAGAGAAACCCTGTCTCAGAAAAAAAAAAAAAAGTGTCCAATCTGAAGTAACTGGAGAGACAGCCAAGTAGTTAAAACCTTGTACTTCTTTCAGAGGACCGGATTTCAGTTCCCAGTTTAACACTTGGTCCAGCAATTCTTTCTTCTAGGCATAGCCAAAATAATGCAAGTAAAAATGTGTCCAAATTTATAGATCAGAAGGTCAGAGTGGAATTGCTGATAGTAGTACATTCTCTCTAGCAACTACAACAATCAGAACAAGAAGCAATAATATCATGACTATTGAAATCACAATCACAATGTATTGGGGTGGAGCAATTGTATGAATGCATATATATACAAAGCAAGTTAGACACAAATACATGTGGTATAAATCTGTATAAGTGCTATACCAGAGTAATCAAACCTAAACATCATTTGAGGAAGTATATATAGTTTATAATACAAACAGAAAGACCAATCATGCTTAATCATAAAATTTAGGCTAGACACTACATCATTTAGAGACAAAACAAATGAAATAGATAACGAAGGCTCTGATGGAGCTCCTAGGGTCTAACTTAAGCTATGTCTTTAAATTAAGGTATTTGCATAGTTATTGTGTGGTCATGACTTCTATGCAATCTTTCACAAGTGGACTTTTAACTTCTTTTAAAAATATAAAACTGAACAAGGAAGGACAAATGATTTATTTGTATTTAATACTGTATTGTGAGCTCTCTGAGAATGGGATTTATGTCTATTCTGTTCACTGATGTCATTTCTAGGATGGAGCATCTGAGTCTGGGCAAACAATCTTAGTGTTTGACTCCCACATGAAAGAATAAAAGTTAAACTATACACACACACAAATTGGTTTTAGTTGTTTAGCATTATCATCAAAAGCAATAGTGGTTATGAGTTAATACTGAGTGTTTACTGTGTACTAGGAAATTTGGTAGTATTATTTATCATAATCTCCTTACACTAATAGTAAAGTAATTAGTATAATATACTCAAGGCTACCAGCTACAAAGTGACTGAACCAGGACTCAGATCTTTTGATACTTCACACAAGGTTTTCTGAATGAGTTTTACAAACTAAAATACCAGCTGAATTAATAAATATGACTAATTGCTTCATTTTCTCAGATAAGTTTTTTAAGTTCATAGGTTCAGATATGTAGGGTTTTAGGCTATGAAATATTTGCTCTGTGAATTCATCTTCTCTAATAAGGATAATTTTTCCATAAGGAAAAGATAGTCCGTAATGTCACAGATCATAAACATTTCCTAATATTCCACGATCTCACGGCTCCTTCCCTTTTCAGTATTGCTGTAGAAATCAAATGAGTCATAACTTCAGCAGAGATTATTGACATCTACCACTGCACCAAAGACTCCATTTATCAAATAATATCGATTTTACAATATTAAAACAGAAAGTACATTCACAGAAAGAGACAGCATTGTCATGGACTTTTATTTATCATAAATAAACAGTTTCCCAACTTGCTATGTCAGAATACAAAACACTCCTGGAAGAACGCGATTGTTTAAAAAGGCACCAGGGCTACTTGTGCTTTCCTGGATCCCGAGGTGTCCAAACAGCAAAGAAATAACAATACAAAGAGAAATACAGTAAAATTACTGTGAAAGCACCTGATGCATATCACCTTAACCAACTGAACAAATCTTACATCCTAGTATTAGGACAACTCAGCATAAAGGGTTGCTGGGGTTTGATCTGAAGTAAAATCGTACTTGGTACCCTGCAAAACCTTCAAACTACTATGAGGAAACACACACACACACACACACATGCACACACACACACACACACACACACACACACACACACACACCTCTATTCTGCAAAGATGTCAAGATCACCATAGACAGTAGACTGAGGAATTGTTTTTGGTTAAAAAAGACTAAAGAAATCAGATCATTAAAATCAATCCTGCTCTAGATACCAAATGAGCCCAAACCATTCTTATGTAAACAGTACAGTACAATGAAATAATCTTTACAATTACTACAATTGGCATTACAGTAACAGCTCACAGAACCTGAACCTGACTTCAGATTATATATCTCTTTTTTATGACTGGTATGATTCCCTGTTTTGAGCATTGTACTGAAATTATATCAGAAAATAATACTTCTTCAAAGTTATAAGGTGAAATCTACTACAGGAAAGAGATGAAGAAGTTTTACAAAGATTTTAGTACTTGATGTGTTAGACAAATGATCAAGATCTATGTAAATAATAGAAAATGGCCAGGCTGGAGAGATGGCTCAAAGGTTAAGAGCACTGTCTGCTCTTCCTGAGGTCCTGATCTCAATTCCCATCAACCACATGGTAGCTCATACCCATCTAAAAGGAGATCTGGTGCCTTCTTTTGGGCTGCAGGCACACATGCAGGTAAAATGCTGTGTAAATTATAAACAAATCCTTTAAAAGGTAGCTAAATATACAATATTTAGGGAGAGATTGTTGAAGTTCATATATGGATTTTATTAAATTACAGCACATTGCAACAAAAGCAAAAATCCAACATAGACCAAATGAAAAAAGTAGCATATGTTTTTATTTTTAAATTATTTTAAAATAAAAATATAATAATAATATTTTCTTTCATCTATTCATTCCCATATAACCTCCTTACTGTCTTTCAAACTCATGGCTTTCTTTCACACACACACACACACACACACACACACACACACACACACACGCACACAGAAACAGGAAAAATGAAAGACTGATTGGTGCATAAAATTTTAATTGTGTGCTTATGATATTTATATAAATTTATGGATGAGCCATTGATAGTAGGTAACTAATTCGGGTTTCTTTCCTGAAGAAGACTATTTCACCTGCTTTTAGAATTTCTTTATTTTTTTGAATATGATATTTGGCTTTATTGTTTTATCACATACAGTAAGCTTACTTCATACTTAACGTAAGAATCTACACTAAAGAATTTTTATGTTAATTTTCATTACATATTTTCTTCAATTACATTTCAAATAATATCAACTTTCCTAGTTTCCTCTCTGAAAGTTCCATATACACTCCCCCCACCCTGCTCCCCAACCCACCCATTTCCACTTCCTCTCCCTGGCAATAGCCTATACTAGGTAGGGCATATAAACTTCACAAGACTAAGGTCCTCTCCTTCCATTGATGACCCATTAGGCCATCCTCTGTTACATATGCAACTAGAGACACAAGCTCTGGGGGGAACTGGTTAGTTAATATTGTTGTCCCTCTTATAGGGTTGCAGATCCCTTTAGCTACTTGGGTACTTTCTCTAGCTCCTTCATTGGGGGTCCTGTGTTCCATCCAATAGATGACTGTGAGCAACCACTTCTGTATTTGCCAGGTACTGCCTCACAAGAGATAGCTATATCAGGATCCTGTCAACAAAACCTTGCAGGCATATACAATAGTGTCTGGGTTTTAGGGGTTGTTTATGGAATGAAGCCCAGGTGGGGCAGTCTCTGGATGCTCCTTCCTTCCATCTCAGCTCCAAACTTTGTCTCTGTAACTCCTTCCATGGGTATTTTGTTCCCCATTCTAAGAAGGAACGAAGTATCCACACTTTGGTCTTCCTTCTTCTTGAGGTTCATGTATTTTTCAACTTGTATCTTAGGTATTCTAAGTTTCTAAGCTAACAACCACTTATTAGTGAGTGCATATCATGTGTGTTCTTTTTTTTTTTTTTTTTTTTTTTTTTTTTTTTGGTTTTTCAGGACAGGGTTTCTCTGTATAGCCCTGGCTGTCCTGGAACTTACTCTGTAGACCAGGCTGGCCTCGAACTCAGAAATCCACCTGCTTCTGCCTCCCAAGTGCTGGGATTAAAGGCATGCACCACCACTGCCCGGCCATGTGTGTTCTTTTGTGATAGGGTTATCTCACTAAGGATGATATCCACCAGATACATCCATTTGCCTAAGAATTTCATAAATTCATTGTTTTTAATAGCTGAGTAGTACTCCGTTGTGTAAATGTACCACATTTTCTGTATCCATTCCTCCGTTGAGAGACATCTGGGTTCTTTCCAGCTTCTGGCTATTATAAATAAGGCTACTATGAACATAGTGGACTATGTGTCCTTATTACAAGTTGGGATTTCTTCTGGGTATATGCCCAGGAGAGGAATTGCTGGATCTTCCAGTGGTACTATGTTCAGTTTTCTGAGGAACCACCAGACTGACTTCCAGAGTGGTTGTACAAGCTTGCAATCCCACCAGCAATGGAGTAGTGTTCCTCTTTCTCCACATCCTTGTCAGCATCTGCTGTCACCTGAATTTTTGATCTTAGCCATTCTGACTGGTGTGAGGTGGAATCTCAGAGTTGTTTTGAATTGCATTTCCCTGATTATTAAGGATGTTGAACATTTTTTCAAGTACTTCTCAGCCAGTCAGTATTCCTCAGTTGAGAATTCTTTATTTAGCTCTGTACCCCATGTTTTAATAGCGTTATTTGGTGTTCTGGAGTCCAGCTTCTTGAGTTCTTTGTATATATTGGATATTAGTCTTCTATCGGATTTAGGATTGGTAAAGATCCTTTCCCAATCTGTTGGTGGCCTTTTTGTCATCTTGACAGTATTTTTTTTTTTTTTTTGCCCTACAGAAGCTTTGCAATTTGGGGGTCCCATTTGTCAATTCTTGAACTTACAGCACATGCCATTGCTGTTCTGTCTGTTCAAGAATTTTTCTCCTGTGCCCATATCTTCGAGGCTATTCCCCACATTCTCCTCTCTAAGTTCCAATGTCTCTGGTTTTGTGTGGAGTTCCTTGATCCACTTAGACTTGAGCTTTGTATAAGGATATAAGAATGAATCAATTTGTATTCTTCTACAGAATGATAACCTCCAGTTGAGCCAGCACCATATGTTGAAAATGCTGTCTTTTTTTCCACAGGATGGTGTTTAGCTACCTTGTCAAAGATAAAGTGACCATACCTGTGTGGATTCATTTCTGGGTCTTCAATTCTATTCCATTGATCTACCTGTCTGTCTCTGTACCAATAACATGCAGTTTTTTTTTTTTTTTTTTTTTTAATCACAATTCCTCTGTAGTACAGCTTGAGGTCAGGCATGGTGATTCCATCAGAGGGTCTTTTATCATTGAGAAGTTTTTGCTATCCTAGGTTTTTTGTTATTCTAGATGTATTTGCAAATTGCCCTTTCTAATTCAGTGAAGAATTGAGTTGGAATTTTGATGGGGATTGTATTGAATCTGTAGATTGCTTTCAGCAAAATAACCATTTTTACTATATTGATGCTGCCAATCCATCAGCATAGGAGATCTTTCCATCTTCTCAGATCTTCAATTTCTTTCTTCAGAGACTTAAAGTTCTTATCACACAGATCTTTCACTTCCTTAGTTAGAGTCACACCAAGATATTTTATATTATTTCTGATTATTGTGAAGGATGTTGTTTCCCTAATTTCTTTCTCAGCCTGTTTATCCTTTGTGTAGAGAAAGGCCATTGATTTGTTTGAGTTAATTTTATATCCAGCTACTGAGCTGAAGCTGTTTTTCAGGTTTAGGAGTTCTCTGGTGGAATTTTTAGGGACACTTATATATTCTATCATATCATCTGCAAATAGTGATATTTTGACTTCTTCCTTTCTAATTTGTATCCCCTTGATCTCCTTTTGTTGTCTAATTGCTCTGGCTAGGACTTCAAGTACTATCCTGAAAAGGTAGGGAGAAAGTGGGCAGCCTTGTCTAGTCCCTGATTTTAGTGGGATTGCTTCCAGCTTCTCTCCATTTCCTTTGATGTTGGCTACTGGTTTGCTGTTTATTGCTTTTACTATGTTTAGGTATAGGCCTTGAATTCCTGATCTTTCCAAGACTTTATCATGATGGATTTTGTCAAATGCTTACTCAGCATCTAATGAGAGGATCATGTGGTTTTTATCTTTGAGTTTGCTTATATAGTGGAATATGTTTATGGATTTCCATATATTAAACCATTCCTGCATCCCTGGAATGAAGCCTACTTGATCATGGTGGATATTTGTTTTGATGGGTTCTTGGATTCAGTTAGAGAGAATTTTAGTGAGTATTTTTGCTTTGATATTCATAAGGGAAATTGGTCTGAAGTTCTCTATCTTTGTTGTGTCTTTAAGTGGTTTAGGTATCAGAGTAATTGTGGCTTCATAGAATGAATTGGGTAGAGTACCTTCTGTTTCTGTTTTGTGGAATACTTTGAGAAGAGTTGGAATTAGGTCTTCTTTGAAGGTCTGATAGAACTCTGCACTAAACCCATCTGGTCCTGGGCTTTTTCTTTTTTGGGTTGGTAGACTATTGATGACTGTGTCTATTTCTTTCTTTTTTTTAAAATTGTTTTGATATTTTCTTCATTTACATTTCAAATGCTATCCCGAAAGTCCCCTACATCCTACCCATCCCCCGCCCAACTCCCCTACCCACCCACTCCCACATCATGGCCCTGGTGTTCCCCTGTACTGGGGGATATAAAGTTTGCATGACCAAGCGGCGTCTATTGCTTTAGAGGAAATGGGACTGTTTAGATCATTAATCTGATCCTGATTTAACTTTGATACCTGGTATCTGTCTAGTATGTTGTCCGTCCATTTCATCCAGTTTTTCCAGTTTTGTTGAGTATAGTCTTTTGTAGTAGGATCTGATGAGGTTTTGGATTTCCTCAGGTTCTGTTGTTATGTCTCCTTTTTAATTTCTGATTTTGTTAATTAGGATACTGTCCCTGTGCCCTCTAGTTAATCTGACTAGGGGTTTATCTATCTTGGTTGATTTTCTAAAAAAAAACAAAAAACAAAAAAACAAACAAAAAAACAGCTCCTGGTTTGGTTGATTCTTTGAATAGTTCTTTTTTTCTCCACTTGGTTGATTTTAGCCCTGAGTTTGATTATTTCCTGCTGTCCACTCATCTTGGGTGAATTTGCTTCCTTTTATTCTAGAGCCTTTAGGAATGCTGTCAAGATGCTTGTATATGCTCTCTCTAGTTACTTTTTGGCAGCACTCAGAGCTATGACTTTTCCTCTTAGAATTGCTTTCATTGTTTCTCATAAGTTTGGGTATGTTGTTGGCTTCATTTTTCTTAAACTCTAAAATGTCTTTAATCTCTTTTTAAAAATTTCTTTCTTGACCAAATTATCATTGAGTAGAGTGTTGTTCAGTTTCCACATGAATGTTGGCTTTCTATTATTTATGTTGTTACTGAAGATCAGCCTTAGTCTGTGGTAATCTCATAAGATGCATGGGATAATTTCAATATTTCTATATTTGTTGAAGCCTGTTTTGTGACCAATTATATGGTCAATTTTGGAGAAGGTACCATGAGGTGCTGAGAAGGTATATCCTTTTGTTTTAGGATAAAATGTTCTGTAGATATCTGTTAAATCCATTTGTTTCATATCTTCTGTTAGTTTCAATGTGTCTCTGTTTTGTTTCTGTTTCCAGAATCTGTCCATTGCTAAGAGTGTGGTGTTGAAGTCTCCCACTATTATTGTGTGAAGCACAATGTGTGCTTTGAACTTTACTATAGTTTTTTAAATGAATGTGGATGCCCTTTCTATTAGAGCATAGATATTCAGAATTGAGAGTTCATCTTGAAAGATTTTAATTTTGATGAATATGAAGTGCCCATCCTTGTCTTTTTTGATAACTTTGGGTTGGAAGTCGATTTTATTCGATATTAGAATGGCTACTCCGGTTTGTTTCTTGGGACCATTTACTTGGGAAATTGTTTTCCAGCCTTTTACTCTTTCTGTCTTTGTTCCTGAGGTGGGTTTCCTGTATGGAGCAAGATGTTGGGTCTGTTTACATAGCCAGTCTGTTAGTGTATGTCTTTTTATGGGAATTGAATCCATTGATATGAAGAGATATTAAGGAAAAGAAATTACTGCTTCCAATTATTTTTGTTTTTAGAGTTGGGACTCTGTTCTTGTGGCTGTCTTCTTTTAGGTTTGTTGAAGAATTACTTTCTTGCTTTTTCTAGGGTGTCATTGCCCTCCTTGTGTTGGAGTTTTCCCTTTATTATCCTTTGAACAGATGGATTCATAAAAAGATATTGTCTGAGTTTGGTTTTGTCATGGAATTCTTTGGTTTCTCCATCTATGGTAATTGAGAGTTTTGCTGGGTATACTAGCCTGGGCTGGCATTTGTGTTCTCTTAGTGTCTGTACAACAGCTGTCCAGGATCTTCTGGCTTTTATAGTCTCTGGTGAGAAGTCTGGTGTAATTCTAATAGGTCTGCCTTTATATCTTACTTGACTTTTTTCCCTTACTGCTTTTAATATTCTATCTTTACTTGGTGCATTTGTTGCTCTGTTTATTATAAGCCGGGTGGAATTTCTTCTCTGGTCCAGTCTATTTGGAATTCTGTAGGTTTCTTGTATGTTCATGGGCATGTCTTTCCTTAGGTTGAGGAAGTTATCTTCTATAATTATGTTGAAGATATTTACTGGCCCTTTAAGTTGAAAATCTTCATTCTCATCTATACCTATAATCCTTAGGTTTGGTCTTCTCATTATGTCCTGGATTTCTTGGATGTTTTGAGTTAGGATCTTTTTGCATTTTGCATACTCTTTTATTGTTTTGTCCATGTTCTCTATGACACCTTCTGTACCTGAGATTCTCTCTTCCATCTCTTGCATTCTGTTGGTGATGCTCAAATCTATAGTTCCTTATTTCTTTTCTAGGGTTTCTATCTACAGAGTTGTCTCCCTTTGCGTTTTCTTTATTGTTTCTACTTCCATTTTTAGATCTTGGATGGTTTTCTTCAATTCCATCACCTGTTTGGTTGTGTTTTCCTGTAATTCTTTAAGGGATATTTGTGTGTTCTCTTTAAGGACTTCTACCTGTTTAGCAGTGTTCTCCTGTATTTCTTTAAGTGAGTTATTAATGTCCCTCTTAAAATCCTCTACCAGCATCATGAGATATGATTTTAAATCAGAATCTTGCTTTCTGGGTGTGTTGGGGTTATCCAGGACTCATGTGGTGGGAGTACTGGGTTCTGATGATGCCTAGTGGTCTTGGATTCTGTTAGTAAGTTTCTTATGATTGCCTTTCGCCATCTGGTAATCTCTGGTGTTAGATGTTCTAGCTGTCTCTGGCTGGACCTTGTTCCTCCTGTGATTCTGTTAGCCTCTGTCAGCACTCCTTGGAGTCCAACTCTCTCCTGAGTCCCAGTGGTCAGAGCACTCTCTGCATGCAAGCTCTTCTCTTGCAGGGAATGTGCACAGAGGTCTGGAGTTCAGCTCCACCTCCTGTCTGAAAATGAAGGCCTGAAGGGACCCTGTCCAAGAAGCTCTGTTGCTTCTGTTGCCCACTCTCCTGTGTGGGCTGGTCTCTGAGAGACAGAAGATACAAGATCTTAGCATTTCTTTATTATCTAGAATTTTTGACAAAAATGAGAAAGAAGCAAAACTTTAAAACTTTTTACTCTGTAATTAGAGATGTGTCTCTTCAACATATTATTTATTAACCAAGGATAAAGGTATTAGCTAAATAATTACTGATATAGATAGATAGATAGATAGATAGATAGATAGATAGANATATATATATATATATATATATATATATATATATATATATACATGTATTTAATTGATTAGCTAATGAGAAAATAAGAACAAGATAATCTTTCTGAAGTTGAAAGACTAATATAGGATGAATTTAGGAAGGATGATGGCAAAAGCTGTTACAGAAAATACATCATCTTGAATTAAAAGAGACTGCTTGAGTAAATATATATTTATCTGTGATTTTCAACATTATATTAAGAGACATTTGAGACTGACAGACTTAGGGTGAAAATGTGGTGTTATCACCCAAGCAAAACTAATTAAAAACTAGTAAGGACATACTCGTGCAATGTTGAAAGAAAGTGATGATTTTGAGTATACACAAATAGAACAGACCAGTCCTTCATCATCTCCAATTGCCCCTCCTCTACAGACAGTAAAGTAGCCTCTTCCCCCTTTCCTCCCTTTCTCTCCTCCTCTTATCTCCTCCTCTTCTCTCCTTTCTTCTCTTCTCCTTTGTTTTCTCTCCTGACTTTTGTCTAATCAAATATTTACATGCAACCACTGGTCACTGCAATGACAGAAACCTTACAGTGGAGAAAATTCGATCATTCTCAGTAACACTAATTAGTGTTTATATGGGCTTAGCTGTGTCATGATGGCCCAGGAGAGGGCACAGCTGGTAGTACTAATTACAGTTAAGGACTAGGCAATTAAAATAAAATGATCTTCCTTATAGAGGCCAAAGCACAAGGAAAGCTGGCAATGTATGTGTGAGATGCCCAGGATGTGTTTCCTGGAAAGAGGAGAGAAAGGAGAAAGGCAAGCTTCTCCTGAGGGCACAGCAAAGTAGAAATATGCTTATCAGATTGCTGGACTTGTTAGAGGTTCCAGCTTCTGGATAAAGGGACACAGCTCTTTCAAGAGTATGAATCGTTAAATGCTTATATAAGTTGCCTGTTGATATAATTGTGCCTCTTCACATTTAACCTCATATTAGGCTAGACAAATCATTGCATTAAAATTTGAATAATTATTTATACTAAGTGTCACTATTAAGAAGTAAACAACCAGAATTAGAATTTTGGTTTAAATGATTGCTTTTGCCCTTTCTAAAATTCTACACATGTCACAAAACACGGCTTATGAAAATCTAAGATAGTCTTTTCCTCTGATTTCTACATTTTTGGCTAAGCTATATAATGGACTAAACAAAACCAAATTTACCTTCACTATCTAAAAGTATGTATGCTTTTACTGATAGAGACTAATAAAAATAATATGAGAAGCATAATATAAAAGTCAATGTGCCCTAGTACATGCTTCTAGTTTTTCTACATATTTCTTTTCTGGATGTCTAGAATGGCCCTGATATAGCTGAGAGGTTCCTCATATGTAGGTAAGCATACACTGATCAAAATACCATATATATATATATATATATATATATATATATATATATATAGTCATCTCAGTGCTTCAGAAGGAGAGACAAGGACCCCCAAGAGCAAAGACTAGCTAAATCTATGTATTCTAGGTTCAGCAGACCTTGCCTAAATGTATAAGCAAGAGAGAGATAAAAAAATATACCTGATATCTACTTCTGGCCTCCATACACACATGTACACAGACCCATAAATATACATGTGTCCATTCACATATGAGGGTACACACACATACACACGTCATACACATGCAAAAATGTAATATTTTATTAAACATTTAGACTGGATTAGGCACTTCACTCAATGATTTTAATGCACTATCAAAAATTCTGGTGACATGATATGAGATTTGTACTAATATTTCTTGGGTGTTAAAAGAAGCAAAGTGACTTGACTTTTGTAAGTCCTACATTAAGACTATAATACTTTGACTGTGGCAATTATTTACCAGTGGCTTATTAGCCTTGTTATTATAATATGGAAGTAATTGGATGACTGACTGACTGACTGACTGACTGACTGACTGACTGACTGATTGACTGAATACTATGCTGTGTCCCAACAATACTAAGGGAGGAAAAAGTCATAAACAGTGACTTCTAAGTCATAGCCAGGCAGACAGTTAAGGTCAGATGCAAGTGTCTAGCTTAAAAATGAGAGTTAACTGCATTTCTAATTGCATTGGTCAATAAATCTGACTTTTTCCTTCAGTATTTTTGCACTCTTGGGTAAAAGGCTCATGGTCAGAATACATTTGGAGGAAGCCAAACCTTGATCAATGAATAGTAAAGGCAACAGCCTAGAAACAAAAGGAATGCCACCCCAAGTAATTGGTCAATATTTGGAATCTACTGCATCTAACTTAAGGTAGATCTAAGATGGCCAGTCACAGCTCAGTAGAGAGAAAGTCAGAAGTAGCCACAGTTAATATGGAGTTAGGAAGGAAGATTGAAAACCCAGACCATAGTGGATCTCAGCACAAAGATTACACTGCTGCTAAGCTACTGAGACAAAAACCTGCCTATACTAAATGACTAGTAATGGAGAAAAAGCATTTACCCTCCTAGGTGCACATGACCTACAAGAGGATGAGGGGCATCTTGCTGCCATTTAAAACATGGACTGTGTGGTTTAAATCATATCCCAAGGGAAGACAACATCTCTTTCAAAGCTCAGCTCATGTAAACATTTCTACTTCTTGTTACACTAATCAATCCTCCAAGTTAGCATCCATATATCATTATAATAGAGCCATTTTAAGCTGAATTCAATATGGTGACATGTTTATGACTCTTTTATTTACTTTAAAGAACATTATGGAAGGTGTGCTTATTTAGTAATGCTATTAGCAAACTTTACTGCCACAGATCTTAATGTAATTCCTTCCAATCAAGACAAGAGACACAAAAGCTGTAAAGGAGGAACTGTAAAAATTTGCTATTACATTTGGTACTATGTAAAATCTACCACAAATCAAATAAAAATTATTAAAAGTGCAAAGACAGTGCCTGTAAGACATGGTACTAAGTAAAAGATTAATGAATGAGAGGTCTATTTTTGAAATGAAATATGTAATCAAAAATGAATAAAGCATTAAAACAAGTTACTCTTTGAAGAAGCAAATTAATTGGTATGTTGGCATATAAAAGAAACTTCAACCACAATAATGGCCAAGGCATACAAATTAAGGTAACAGTGAGAAAGTGTGGTTCACCCATTAAGCAATTTTGACCAACAAGTATGGTAAAAGCAGCAAAGGGTCTTACTACTGTTACCCTCATAAGGATGCAGAAATTGGAACCGAGTATATTTAAATACTTAGCCACTAAAGAAAATGTGCTTTCATCTGGTGGCCTTCCAGACGAAGACACATGCCAGTTAAGTAAGTTAAGTGACCCTAGCCATGTGTACAAAAAAAAAAAAAANAAAACCAAAAAAAAAAAAAAAAAAAAAAAAAAAAAAAAAAAAAAAAAAAAAAAAAAAAAAAAAAAAAAAAAAAAAAAGAAGAGATAGAGGACAAAAGAGGCTAACAGAATAGCACTAGATTATATGAGGCAGAAGTTAGTCTTTCATTTGTATTAGGGGCTAGTTCATTGACAATGTTTATGAGAACAGTTTGGGGAGTGGACAATATGTAGTAAGATGAGGGGTGACTGAAAGCAGAGCAATTCCTCTCCTAACCTTATTGTTATATAGTCACCATACACAACATTTCTACATGCAGAATACACACAGTCTTGGTACTAACCACTGAAATAGAACATGAGCCACTCCGGCCAGAAAACCAGGTAGACTAAACGCAGATCTTCCTCACTTCTCAGCTCCTCCAAATCCCTCAGTCTCAACCTCAGCCCTACAGCAGTACACCTGCTGCACCCCTCTTTCCTGCCCCTGCCTCTATCTCCAGTAGACCACACTGATCTTTAACCTCTTAATTTACCTTGCTTCCTCATTGCTTTCTCCCAGTCCTAACTCAAGCAAGCTCTCTCTGAGAAACTCACAGGGTACTCTGGCCAGGGGAATGGGTAGGCCACTCATATCTTTACCTATCCCTCTTTTCCTCCAAATCCAATCACCTAGCCTCATGCCCACCTCTGCAGCAGAGCACTTTCTAACTCTCTAGCCCCAAGCCTAGGGAACTTATCAGATCCTGGTGGAACTCCCTTATTTCCACCCTCCTGTGGACCCTATCAGCACCACCCTTCTTCTTGTCCATTCTCATTCCTAAAGTTAGCTCTGAATACCTAAAAACACATTTTACCTGGAATGCCAGTTTCTACACCTATTAGGATCCCTTAGAATTTCTTCAAAGACAGAGAGAAAAGAACAGAAACCAAGAAACAAAAACTCCAGCCAACAAAAACAAGACCAGATATCAGCACCTAAAATGACAGTCTTCCCAAACCAAAACGCATAGACACCGGCTTAAAAACACAATCAGTAACAGTCAGGACAACATGTGTCTACTGACTAGAAGCTGGCAATCCTACTGCAATAGACACTGAGTATTCCAACATAGCTGAAGCACAGACAGGCATGGAAAATAGCTCTTATGAATGTGATAGAGCTCCTTAAAGAGGAAATGGATGCACCCCTTCAGGAAATTTGTTAAAACATTAACAGCAGAAGGTAATGATTAAAATGGTTTACTATTTTAAAATGAAAATAAAGTAATAAAGGAAACCCAGACTGAGGGAAACTTTGAAATGAAAATTCAAACAGGAACCACAGAGGCAAGTCTCACTAACAGAACACAAGAGATAGAAGATAGATCCTTAGGCATTGAAGACACAATAGAAGACAAGAATACCTCAGTAAAGAAAATGTTAAACCTAAAAACATTCTGGCACAAAGCATCCAGGCAATCTGGGGCATTATAAAATGTTCAAATCTAAAAAATGATAGGACTAGAGGAAAGAGAAGAAACTAAGTTAAAATGTCCCAAAAATATTTTCCACAAAATAAACTTCCATAAGCTAAAGAATAAAATGCCTATCAAAGTACAAGAAGCATACAGAACACCAAAAGATGAACTAGAAGAGAAAGTCTTCTCAACATACAATATTCAAAACACTAAATGTAAACAACAGTAATAACAAATATTAAAAGCTGTAAGAAAAAAAGACCAAGTAACATATAAAGGCAGACCTATTAGAATAAAGGCAGACTTCCAATGGAGACTGATGTTCTACATTCTCTAAAAGGCCACCTGAGCCAGACCATACTACTATACCCAGCAAAACGTTCAATAATAATGGATGGGGGAAATCAGACATTGCATAATGAAACCAAATTTAGACAATCCCTACCTACAAATTCAACCCTGCAGAATGCACTAAAAGAAAAACTCTAACCTAAGCAGGTTAAACAAACGCATGAAAACACAATGAATATATAATCCTAGTCCAGAAATTCAAAAGATGGGAAATAAACCACCACCACCACCAACAACAACAACAACACTACCACCACAAAATAATATGAAATGACAAACTCAGCTCATTGATACCTGTCAACACCAATGGTCTCAATTCCCCAATAAAACACAGACTAACAAAATGGATGTGATAATAGGATCCATCCTTCTGCAACATCCAAGGAATACACCTTAATATCAATGATTGATATAGCCTCAGGGTGAAGGGGTGAAGAAAGATATTCCAAGAAATTGAACTTAGAGGTAAGCTGTTCTGGCCAAGTTAATATCTGAGAAAATGGACTTCAAAGCAAAACTAATCAGAAAATAAGGGAGAAAATTATATATTAATCAAAGAAAAATTCTACCAAGAGGACATTGCAGTTCTTTACATCTAAGTACCAAACACAGAGGAACCAAGTCCATAAAAGAAACACTACTACAGATTATTATTGCATATCTAAACTTACACAATGATAGTGAGAGACTTCTGTACCCTACTCTCACCAATAAAGAGACAAAAACTAAACAGAGAAATGCTGAAGCTAACTAAAGTTATGAATCAAATAGACCTAACAAATAATTTCGGAACATTTCACCCAAACACACACAAAAAAGTATATCTTCTTCTCTCCACCTCATGCAACTTCCTCTAAAATTGACCAGATACTTAGAAGCAAAACAAGTCTCAACAGATATAAGTAAGCCAAATGATAGCCTATATACCCTCTCTGATGACCACAATTAAAGCTGGATACCATCAACAGAAACAACAGAAAGCATACAAACTTAGGGAAAAAGAATAAGTCTTTACTGACTAAAAAAATGAGTCAAGACAGAAATTAAAAAATTAACTAAAGACTTTCTAGAATCGAATGAAAATGAACATGCAACATATCCAAATCCATGTTACAGACTGAGGACAGTTTGAAGAGACAAGTTCATAGCATTAGGTGCTTACATAAAAGAATTGAAGCTATTTCATACCAGTAACTTAATAGCACACCTGAAAGCTTTAGAAAAAAATTTACATCCAAAAGAAGTACATGGCAAGAAATAATCAAACTTTGTCTGAAAATGGGAAAAAATAAGTACAAAGAATCAATGAAACAAAGAATTGGTTCTTTTAGAAAATCCATAAGATCCTTCTTCAAATTAACTACAAAGTGAAGGAAGAATACACAAATTAACAAATTTAGAAATGAACAGAGGACATAACCATTGGAAACACCAAGGAAATTCTGAGAATTTAAAGAACATGTACTTCATTAAATTAAAATCTCTAAAAAACAAAACAAAACAAAAAACTTGGTAATTGACTTAATACATACCACTTATCAAAGTTGAATGAAAATCATTTAAGCAATTTAAACAGACTTATAACCCCTAATAAAGTAATAACAGCCATTAAAATTTCCCAATCCCCCCAAAAACAAAAAAATCCAAGTTGAGATGGTTTTCATGCATAATTCTATTAAACTTTCAAAATTTTAATGCAATTACACATGAAATTGTTGCAAAAATAAGAACAGAAAGAACATTGCCCGATTCAGTTGACAAAACCATATTTACTTTGGTGCCCTAACCATATAAAGACCCTACAAAGAAAGAGAATTACAGGCCAGTTTCCCTTGTGTACATAGATGGAAAAATTCTCAATAAATACTTGAAATCTATCCTAAAGCACATCACAAAGTTCATCCACCATGATCTTCATGTCAAAAATGCAGGGATATTTCAACATAAGTAAACTTATAAATGTAAACAGCAAACATAAATAAACTGAAAAAAAAAACAACCACATGATCATATCATTAGCTACAGAAAAGGCCTTTGACAAAATCTAACACCCCTTTATTTTAATAGTCCTAGAGAAATTAGGGATACTAGGGACATACCTCAGCATAATAAAGGCAGTTTACAGTAAGCTTGTAGCTGACATCAACTTAAATGGAGAGAAAAAATAAGTAATTTCACCAAAATCAGGAATGAAGTAAGACTGTCTTCACTCTCCATACTTACTCAGTATAGTGGTTGAAGCTTTAGTTAGTGCTTTAGGACAGTTGAAGAAAATCAAGGGAATAGAAATTGGGAAAGAGTCAAAGTATTTTAATTGCAGATGACATGACAGTATGCATAACTGTTCCTAAAATTTCTGCTTGGAAACCCTCAAAAAATCAGTAGCCATTCTTTATACAAATGACAAACAGATTAAGAAATAAATCAGGGAAACAACAGTGCTCACAATAGCCAAATATAATATAAAATATCTTGTAGTAACTCTACTCAAGCAAAAGATGTGTATAATTAAAATCTTCAAGTCTTTGAAGAAAGAAATTGAAGAAGATATCAGAAAATGCAAAGATCTCCCATGCTCACAGATTGGTAAGAGTAACACAGTAAAAATGGTCATCGTACTAAAAAACAATCTACAAATTCAATGCAATACCTGTTAAAATTCTAACACAATTCTTCAGAGACCTGAAAAAGACAATTTTCAACTTCATATGAAAAACAAACAAACAAACAAACAAATCAAATCAAACCAAACCAAACCAAACCAAACCAAACAAACAACAACAACAAAAAAAGAGTCAGGGTAGCTAAACAATACTGAGCAATAAAATAACTGTTGGATGCCCCAATATTCCTGATTTCAAGTTGTATTACAGAGCTACAGTAATAAACACCAAATAATATTGGCACAAAAACAGAAACATTGATCAATGAATTGAACTGAACATTTAGACATAAGTTCACCTACCTATAGACATTATTTTACTTATTTTATTTTTGATAAAGCCAGAAATATACACTGAGGAATGGAGAACATCTAAGAAGCTTCCTCCTGCAGGAGATAGGAACAAGTACAGAGACCCACAGCTAGATACTATGCAAAATGAGAGACCTTGGAATTCAACACTAAACTGGGTATCTTCACTGAATCCCTCTCCTCAGGGCTCAAGAAATAGAGCCTGTAGAATAGCACAGTGATTATCATGTTGGGAAGCATGCCAGAGACTAGGCAGACATGATACTAGAAGAGCCAAGAGTACCACATCTTTATTGAAATGCAGACAGAAGGAGACTATCAACTGCAAGCAGCCAGGAGGATGGTCTTGATCACTCTGGCCAGACTTGAGCACATACATAAAACCTTAAAACCCCACCTCCAGAGTGACACATTTCCTCTAACAAGGCTAGACCTCCTCTCATAAGTCCATACCACCTAATACTGCCATTTTCATAAGTAAATAATATTCAAACCACCACAGATGCCATAATAAATTGTTGTCAAATGAAAGAGGAAAAAAAAATAAAACATGAGCAACTCAAAGGTCACAGATAGAATAGATTTATTAAATATAGCTACATATATTGTGTTGTACAAATTCTAGGCATATGAGAAAGTCTCAGAAGACTGCTTAATTATTCATCTGTGCCTATGTTTTCCACATCTAGGGATTTACCTAATTATGAATCAAATATATTTGATAAGCCAGGTATAGCAGCTCATGTCTATAATCCCAGCACTTGAGATACCAAGAAAGGAGGATTTCCATGAGTTTGAAACCACCCTATAATGCATAGTAAATTTCAGGGTTCTAGAGCTACAGAATAAGAGCATGTCTATGAACAAAAGGAAAATCAGTGCATCTCAACTGAATGTAAGGAGAATTATATGGAAAATAACACAAACTGTATATCTTTTTTTTCTTGTGGTTATTCTCCAAACAGTAGTAAGATACTTCTTTCAGAATAGTTATATATCCTAGGTATTATAGGAAATCTAGAGGTGGTATAAAATATATTGGAACATTTGGCAGATTGAATATAGATACTATAGAGTTTATTACAAAGATTTTGAGCTCTTTCAGATTTAACTGTCTACAGGAAATTCTAGAACCAATCTTCCATGGATATAAAAAGTATCATCATCTTATTAAAATAAAAGATAAAACAAAATATATCATATATGTATCTAACTGTATAAGATAGATTTGTGAATATATATAAAATGAGAGATAGCAGAATTCACTGTAATGATAATCTCTTTGTTCATGCATTCATGTCCTTAATGCTTTGCTAAGAGCAGAGAGGCATGTCAGTGAACTGGAAATTCATTTGCAAGGAGAGTCTCTCACAGTGTATCCAGCTATTGAAGCAATAACTGTAGCAAGGGCAAACTTCAGAAGCCTGAGGTTAGGAGGCTACTTTTATCCATATGTTCTGTTATCTGTATATTCTTTTTATGCACTTAAAATCAGATTTTTCCCCTGAGACTTGAAAATAATGCGCAGGGGCATTGTACAGCTTCTCACTGGAAAATAAAATCCAATTATTATCACTCCTTCTTCCAGATGAAGGACCAGAAGGGAGTTTCTAATGTTATTAGAGTATATGCAAGCTGGGTGGCAGTTTTCTGGGGAGGATGGAGCATGGCATTGGTAGAAATCCTGACAGTTACACCACCAGAATGAAGCACCTCTAGGCTACACATTAGCAGGTCAAACTTCACAAGACCAAAGCTAACAGAACATTGAACCAGCAACTACAGAGTTTTTCATAGAAAACTCTAATATTGCCTTTGTGTGCAAATGAGGACTTATGAATTTGCACTGTGAAACTTATAATGAGGGCACACAACTGTCCTAGGGTGGAATCTAAATGTGTTGGGATGCAAATGTGAATGGACTATAAGGTGGTCAGAATCATTTTGTTCCATATATTATGGTTGTACCTAACTGCATGTATATTATATCAACTAGATATAGTCTATTTAAGTACTGGAGTTTCTTGAATCTGAAGCCTGTGACTGTCTTGATAATGTATATCATTTGAATTATTTGGAAGAAAATAAAATGTCAATCTGTTTGCTGAACAAATCTCTTGAAAACAGAGAATTTTAAGATGATGATTTTAATTTTCTGGTAACAACCCACCATGTTTAAGGTCCTTTAGTCATGAGTAACTGTCTTAGTTAGGGTTTTATTGCTGTGAAGAGACACCATGCCCAAGGTAACTCTTATTTAATAAATAAGGAAAACATCTAATTGGGGCTGGCTTACAGGTTCAGAGGGTCAGTCCATTATCATCAAGGCAGGAACATGGCAGCATCCAGGCAGGCATGGTGCAGGAGGAGCTGAGAGTTCTACATCTTAATCTGATGGCTGCTAGCAGAATATTGACTTCCAGGCAGTTACAATGAGTGTTTTTCAATTTTTTTATTAGATACTTTCTTAATTTACATTTCAAATGCTATCTCGAAAGTTCCCTCTCCTCTACCCCCGCCCTGCTCCCCTGCCCACCCACTCCCACTTCTTGGCCCTGGCATTCCCCTGTATTGGGGCATATAAAGATTGCAATACCAAGGGGCCTCTCTTTCCAATGATGGCAGACTAGGCTATCTTCTGCTACATATGCAGCTAGAGACACGAGCTCTGGGGGTTCTGGTTAGTTCATATTATTGTTCCTCTTATAGGGTCGCAGACTCCTTCAGCTCCTGGGGTTCTATCTCTAGCTTCTCCATTGTGGGCCCTTTAAAGCCCACACTCACAGTGACACATCTACTTCAACAGGGCCATACCTTCTAATATGCTTCCAGTTGAGCATATACAACCATCACACTAACCTCAGTGAGAATTCATTCTTCAAAACCGAATGAAGGTCTCAAATAAAAAGAGAAATAACTTCATCTGCATATGTCTCAAAATATCTTTCCAACTACAGAAAGATTTTTTGAGCCAACTCAGCCTTCTTGGATGCCTGCCCTACTTAGAGCCACTAGGGTACCAAGTCTGGTATTTCTCTCAGCTTCAGTAATTTACATAAGGTGAAGAATCCTGAAAACTGCAAAGCTTTTGCTTAGTCTTGAAGTCAGAGTCTAACCCATGTCTCTGTCTTTTGGTTAGGTGTGTAATAAACTTTGAACTGCCACTATTCTCTGAAAAGCTTAAAAGCCTCATTGCCCTGCCCCAGAAAACACATCTAGACAACTAAATCTCTGAGCGGGCTTAATGTACCAGTTTTACTTGAACATTTTGAGATGGGATGTGTCCTGAAGATTAAAATGTAATCCTAGATTTATGATGTGGGAGTGAGATAAGGTACACAATTTACACAGAAAGAAAACAGCCTATCCTGGACACACTCTAATCATGATTATGCCCTTTGGGCAACATGGAAATTTAGTGTGGAAAAAAAAAACGATTTTTTTTTTCTCCCAAAGTTAGAAAGGTTTGGGTCTCATCTTTTTAAACTATGATTTAGAAAATATTCTAGAGAAAGCAGTAAAAGTAACCTTAAGCACCTTAGACTTAAGAATGTCAACTCTAGAATTAAATACCCTATTAAAAAGTTCTTAACCTAATGTTATTTTTATTAGATTTTCATCTCACTTTAAAGCCTTTTTAAATATTTCCTAATCTTGACGTTGTCTTATGCAACACTGTATCACCACATGTCAGTGAGCCTGCTATCAATCTATGGCCCTTCTATAAATGTTCTTTCTAACGCATACTCTGTGGTTAACAATGTACTTGTTGATCACCTTTTTGAACAACTTGATGTAAGTGAACTTTAAATAAGTTTCTGTAAAGGGTACTCAGGGAATATAATAGAAGGAAAGGCTTTCCCCATGTTTTACAATGTGGATGATGGGTCAGTGGTATAAATGTCAGGGTATCCGGTGGAACACCACCATGAGCCAGAGACCCAAAATGAGCTCCTCTACAATTGTCCAGCCTCTGCCTTATGATAGATAAAATAGGGAAAGGAAAGTTTCAAGCAACAAACCTAATAATAGGATCTCTTGATTTTACCAGCACTGGGTTACTGCTACATGGCCTACAAGTTATGAAGGACACTAGACCACCAACGGATCACCCTTATAACCACGTACATTCCAAAGTGCTGATTAGTGTTTGCTCAGCAACTCTAATTAGGGTGTAAAATTCAGTCATCTTCTAACTAGTAGAAGGAACCATACTCTTCACAATGATAGCCTGAATCGCTTCCACAATTATGCATTCTTAGAAACTTTCCCTCAGTCCTAGTGTACTATATAGACTTTCCTCAGAACTCACGTTACTCTTTTATCATCGTTAGTCATTATTTGTTTTGAATATCCCCCATTCCACATACCGTAGGGCTCGTTTCTCCCTGCTACAACTTTGAACTATAACAAACTGGCACTAGCCTAGGAGCCCTATATACCCACTTCTTATTTTGTTCTTAGCCATATTTTATATCAAATCCAAGGCTGTGTGACAATCTCTGTTCTCTCTGTCAACCATTCTGTGACTAGGAAATCTGAGACATAGAAATTAAGTTACCAGATCAAAATTGTTATTTTAAACACACAAATTGCCACATCCCATGGAGTTTGTGACCTGACTAGGTGTGGCAAGGGAATAAAGAAAAGACAGACACAACAACAGTAAAACTGGAGTCAGATGGTGCACTGCTACAACTTAGAACTTCGGGTATTTTATTAAATAAAACCCATGGGAGGTGTTAGCTAGTCTCTGTAGGAGCTTTTCATATGGGAACAGCCTCAGGGTGTAAACACATAGGAGGAAGAAGCTTCAGATGCAAATCTTTGTACACAGAGATGAATCATTCATAAATCCTCATACTTGGATTCTCTAGGAGAGCTTTGTTAGCATCCTTGATGTGGCTATGCTCTTGTCAACAACTCACATTCAATCAGGACTTCACTGCCTGGGGCTCCCTACAACAAATGTTAGTGAATATTGTGACCACATATAGGAAGCACTGTCCCAAACATTTTAAATATGCCATCAGTACTTTCTAAATTTAGAAAAATGAGAGTTTGAAAACAGCATCACATCATTATTAATTAATGGAAATGGGCCCATACACATTTGATCCTAGGGCTGTATTCATTCCCGCTGTGCGAATTTTGTTACTGTCCTATTTCTCCCAGGGCCCAAGGCATTTGTCATATGATCATGAAAATGTTCTCTCTCCTGACAGTATTTCCAGGGAACATTTAATAGTATTCAGCAATACGCCTTGAACTATAGGTACTATGTTTCTTGAATTCTAATATAAACACTTTAAAAACTGTATTCATTCTTAGGAACCATCGTTCACATCTGAGCTCCTTGAATAGTATTTATTATCTTTCCACAGGGAAACACATAAGTAGAGATCCATGGAAGCTAACAACAAAGATGATGTATACTGCATTAATAATTTCTTCAAATACATTAATAATTAAAGTCTCAGAAAGAAAGATGTAATGATTAGGCTAGTCCTGTGTCCAGTGTGATGAAATACTTTAGTTTTTCTGAATATTGTGTACTTATTTACATCTATAGATATTAGCATGTCATAATTAATGTAATTGTCATAAATAATGAAATACTAATACCATTTTTACATTATTTAACTACAGTATAAATAAGATTTCTCTTTGTTTCCCATGCAGTATAATCCCAGAATCTCTTATAATATCTAGAATATAATTTTTCTGCAAAAATATAAACATGAAAAATATTTTTTAATCAATGAAATAAATATTTTCAATGAGAATTGAGTAACATAACAAATAAAGTTTTAGTCAAGATGGGAAAATGAAATTATTTTTAAATTATATTTCTTTTTTTTCAATTTTTTTATTAAATATTTTCTTAATTTACATTTCAAATGCTATCCCAAAAGTTTCCTCCTTCCCTCCCCCACCCTGCTCCCCTGCCCACCCACTCCCACTTCTTGGCCCTGGTGTTCCCCTGTATTGGGGCATATAAAGCTTGCAATACCAAGGGGCCTCTCCTCCCAATGATGGCCAACTAGGCCATCTTCTGCTACATATGGAGCTAGAGACACGAGTTCTGGAGGTTCTGGTTAGTTCATATTGTTGTTCCTCTTCTAGGGTTGCAGACCCCTTCAGCTCCTGAGCTTCTATCTCTAGCTTCTCCATTGTGGGCCCTGTGTTCCATCAGATAGATGACTGGGATGAAAACCACAACAACTGCCTAAAGCCTAAGTTAATTTCACCACAGAACAGTTTGTTTGGGATTTGGGGGTGGTGGTGGTAGTGGTGGTTATCATTTTGTTTGTTTCTTTTTAATGCTGTAAAATGTTTGGATAGAATGAGAGGTTGATATGCAGCCTGTGGGTGATTGGTTCTAGAAGAGGTTGGGGGTTGTTTGTTTGTTTGTTTGTTTGTTTTTAAAATCTCTGAAACTTTGAAATGTCTGACACTGAATTCATGTTCTGTAATGAAAAGGCACACAAGTAATAAAATTAACAAACACAAAATGTCAGTGTCTGGGACATCAGTCAATAAGCAAGAGCATCTTCAATTGTTTTGTGCTGCTACAACAGTCTGTCACAGATTGGAGTAATTTACAATCAATAGAAATTTCTTTCTCAAAGCCCTAGAACATAGAAAGTTCTGTATCTAGAGGTTGGCCTTTAAATAAAGTACTCTATGCTCAATTTTTTCATAGTAAAATTAAAAAAAAATTAAAAAGTAGGGCAAAGAGACAAGGAAGAACTAGTTAGGGAGAGAAAATAAATAAGATATCAAGCTCACTGTCTTAGTCAAAGTTCTATTGCTATGAAGAGACACCATGACTATCACAACTCTTACAAGGGAAAGTATTTAATTGTGGCTTCCTTACAGTTTTAGAGACTTAGTTTATTATCAGAATAATAGGAAGTATGACAGCCTACAGGCAGACACGATGCTGGACAAGTTTCTGAGAGTTCTACTTCCAAAACCACAGGCAGCAGGAGAGAGATAATCTCTGAGCCAGCTTGGCTTGGGCTTCTAAAACCACAAATCCTACTCCCACTGACAAACTTCCTCCAAAGAGGCCACTTCTACTAATCCTTTCCAATTGCACCACTACCTAAGCATTTGAATCTATGTGCCTCTGGAGGCCATACTTATTTAAATCACCACATTTCCTCTTTAAAGACACCATTTCTACAGTAAGAAACACACATCCTTGATAACAGCATTAATTCACCCAAGAAGGTCCCTGATGCATATGATTCCCAGTTGATCTTACCTCCCAGCCCCACTAGCATCATGTTGCAGCATATAAACTAGAATGCATCCACACTACATCAGAGAGTAAAGCCAAGCAGAGTCTGCGTCAGTCCTGGAATGGCCTCTGTTCAGTGATTTGTGATAGTATTTACATAATGGTGCAAAGAAAAAGAATAAAAGAAGAACCCTGTGACCTACTCAGATTCAGGGAATTGGGCATATAATATAGAAAGATAAGGCAACTAGAGGTCATCTGACAGAATTGGAAGGAAAAATGACACACACAAATTTCCAGATCTTTAGAGAATTCTCAACAAATCTTGAAAAGCAACAATGAAAAGATCAAATTGTTTCCAGTAAGTTACATCTCCAAGAATGACAATCAATGACAGTTTTAGGAATAAAAATCAAAACAAGAGCCTTCGTCCTCTTTTTTTTTTTTTTTTTTTTTTTTTTTGTCTAATTGCTCTAGCTAGAACTTCAAGTACTATGTTGAATAGATAGGGAGAGAGTGGGAAGCCTTGTCAAGTCCCAGATTTTAGTGGGATTGCTTCAAGTTTCTTTCCATTTACTTTGATGTTGGCTACTGGTTTGGTGTATATTGCTTTTACTGTGCTTGAGAATGGGTCTTGACTTCCTGATCTTTCCAAGACTTTTAACATGAGGGGATATTGAATTTTTTCAAATGCTCTTTCAGCATCTATGGAATGATCTTTTTTTTTTTTTTTTGAGTTTGTTTATGTAGTAGATTATATTGATGGATTTCCGTATATTCAACCATTCCTGAATCCCTGGGAAGAAGCCTATTTGATCATGATGGATGATCATTTTGATGTGTTCTTAGATTAAACTTGCAAGAATTTTATTATTTTTGCATCAATATTCATAAGAGAAATTACTACCTAAGGACCCAGTTATACCACTCCTGGGCATATACCTGGAAGATTCTCCAACATGTAATAGGGACACATGCTCCACTATGTTCATAGCAGCCATATTTATAATAGCCAGAAGCTGGAAACAACCCAGATGTCCCTCAACAGAGGAATGGATACAGAGAATATGGTACATTTACACAATGGAATACTACTCAGATATTATAAACTATGAATTCATGAAATTCTGGATGGAATTGAAAATATCATCTTGAGTGGGGTAACTCAGTCACAAAAGAACACACATGGTATGTACTCACTGATAAGTAGATATAAGCCCAAAAGTTCAGAATACACAAGATTCAATTCACAAACCATATGAAGCCTAAGAAGAACGAAGACCAAAATGTGGATGCTTCAGTGCTTCTTAGATGGCAGGGCAGGGTAAGACATGGAACAGTAAGGCAAGGGCAGGGCAGGGCACGGGAAGTCAAGGGCAGGGCTGTGCAGTGCAGTACAGGGTACTGGAATTCATGGCAAGGGATTTATAGAACATTTATCTTGACATCTCTCCCAGAGAAATTTTAATATGACCACCAAACTCATAATCACACTCATTTTGATAAATAAAACAATTGAAAGCAAATAAAGTAATAACAAATATTAACCGCTGAGACAGGGCTTCTGCTGTCCCGGGCCGTAACCTTTATGAAAACTTAAGAAAACTTAAATTTTCTTCTGCTTATTATGTAAGTCAATTTATAGACTCTAATTTTTACTGATGATTCCCACAAATGCTGTGTTGACCACATTAAAAGATCCAGAGAACCTGTCCTGGCAAGACTCTTACATGTCTTCAATCATTTGTTCATTTATCCACCATCTGACTCTTTGTCTCTCATCGTAAGCTCTTTGTATCAGTTTCAAACCACAGGGGGAAAAAAAATCCCTATGTGGCTCAGACAAAATCTATATATTCTCTTCTATCCTTAAAAACAATTGAATCAGGTATATAACTCTCTATCCTTTATTTATCTGGTGGCTGGAGGCAGGCAGCTTTATTGTTTGTTTCTCTGTCTCCTCCTAGCAAGCAGTGTGGGGTAAATTCCTTTGTTCCATTTTCACAGGCTGGAGTCACTGACTTAGCTCTACTCTGCTGAGAAACCAGCTCTATCCCCTAAACCCCAATTAAACTATAACAGTGTGTGTTTCTGTGTGTGTGTGTGTGTGTGTGTGTGTGTGTGTGTGTGTGTGTGTGTGTGTGTGTAATGCATCCGAGAATTTCTTAAATTAATAGTGGATTCTTACCTTCCATGTGGCACACCATCTGTATAAATTTGTATAAATATTTAATTTTGTATATTTAATTTTGTGTAAATATTGAAGTAAATCCCTAAACATATAAGTAAATATTATTTTAATAATAACACTATTAATTAGAGATTGTAGCATATGATATTGAAATGAAGTAATATTAAGTCATAGAAGGGAATTACAGCAACATAAGACTTCCATTGAAGGTATAATTTTACACTATCATTTAAAGCTAGTACCTCAAGCAGCCACTGAAATAGAAAAACAGAGTTGTTTGAAAGTAAAGTTTAAAGCTCAAGTATATTTAGAAAATAAAATCATACAAATAAACAAAAGAAAATTAGAAAAAGCAAATAAGACACTAACAGGATTGTTGGATAAAACATTAATATAGATAACTATATTTAATGTAAAAGATATAATTACCCAAGTAAAAGGCAAAGTTTGTTAACTTTTCTTAAAAATAAAAGACCCAATTAACTACTGTTTGCAGTTGGCAACAATAAATGTCATTTCCAAAGAAATTTTACCCTGATTGCTACAGCAGATATATACAATGCTGATATATACACTTGTATTCCTTTGTTGTTATCCAACATGGTACACAGTAAGATAAATTTATTGTTGAAATGGTTATAATATAATCATAGGAATGCTTAAAATCAGTAATCATTTTACAGCTTCTGGCAAAACAGGAATTCACTGAGATTGAAGTGTGAGAAAACCTGTTAGGTCATTAGTTTGAGATGAAGATAACTATAATGTAAATTTTAGAAAACCTTAAGAAGCTAATGACCTTGCAGGCTTGTCAGGCAATAAGAAACAAACACCTCAGACCTTACAGTCACAAATAATGAGAAATTACAATAATCAAGATGAGACATGGGCAAAAACAGAAGAAAAATAAATGAATCAGAATTTAGCAGAAGTAATACAGCAAGGTATTGTAGCTAATTTTCAGCAAGATTCAGAGGTAATTCACTACATATAAGTCAGTCTTTTTCAATAAATGTTGCTGGAACAGTTGCAAATAGATGAACAATATCTTTAGTTCATAACACACAACTAACTCAAAGTAGAGCCTAGGCCTAAAAAATATAAACATAAACTTTCAAGGAAAAATATAGAGAAAAAAATCTGTGCCTTATGGCTTGAAAACTATGTCATAGACACAACCACAAAAATCACAATTTTAAAGTAAATCATCTAGGTAATTTTGTGTTTACCCAAATAAAACCATTCTTTCAATTAATAGCAACTGTATTTCTAATTCAATTATATTTAATTTATTTTATTAAATCTTAAAATAGAAAAGGAACCTACAGTTATCAGCTTTCAGCTTTATCAAGTAAAGCTACTGAAAATAAAATGTTTTGCTGTTATTCTAGCTATATTATACTATTATTTCATAAAGAAATCTATAAAGCAAAAATATCACATAATAAAAACTAGTCTCTCAAACTTAACATATTTATACATTCATTTTCCCTTATTGCATTCTATTTACTTTTATTGATTTTTCATTTTTTATTGAAAATAGATTCCTTTTTCATTAAATCTATTTTTATTATAGGTCTTTGGGATACCCCGTCTCTTGTTCTTAGTTACCCAATCAGTGGAGGGCATGAGTTCCTTCTCATGGAGTGGGTCTTCAGTCATATCAGACTTTAGTTGATTACTCCCGTAAGTTCTGTGCCACTATTGCTCTATCATACTTTTCAGGTATGAGAGACTGTAGGTCAAAGTTTGGTGCCTGGGTATGCATGTTTTTCCTTTGGTAGTTTGCAGAGTACCAAAGAGACCATAACATAGGGGTGAAAGGTCTATGTAGGTACTGGTTTGAATTATCAGTATTCAGTGAGTTGTGTGGATGTTGTCCTCAGCAGCAGAGCCCTCACTGTCTGTTTGTGGAGAGCAACCCTTTGTCTCTGCAACAACATGGATTGATTCCCCTAGGATCCTCTTGGCTGACAACTCAATTGAATGCAACCAAGTTCCACCACTGGAAGCACTGCCTGACAACAGAAGATGGCCAGCCGAGAATCAGTATCCCACATTACTGGGGGTTCTCATTAGAATCAGTTCCATACATTCTAGGCAATTTCCACTGCACTAGGTTTCCATTCTACCTCCCAAATGCTCCCCAATTGTAGCCTTCTCTCCTGAACTCTCTCCTTCCACCAACCTTCCCTAACCTGAATACACTCCCATTCTACCTGCCCCCATCTGCTCATAAAACTTATTCTACTTCCTTAGTTTCAACAAATGAAGCTTTTTAAAATAAAATGTTTTGCCAGACTATTATTTCATAAATAAAATACATAAAGCAAAAATCTTATAATTAAAACTAGCCCTTCAAATTTAATTAAGCTATTTATATGTTTATTTGAACCTTAATGCATTCTATTTCCTTTTTCAGGTGTTGTAGAAGAAATAGATGTGTTTCACTAAAGATGAACTTTTCTGAAGTAGGACTGTTAATTACCTTCACAGAAATTGCTTAGGAAGACGACTATATCTGCTTTCCTTAATCATTGTAAGTGAAACAGAGAGGACACGGGGAAGGGAGAGGGAAAGACAGAAGAGCACTCTCATCCAGTATCCTCCTCAGTTAATCTTCTTTGAAACCAGACACACCCAGATATGTGCTTCATCAGTCTGGTGACTCTCAATCTAATCAAGTTAACAAACAAGATTAAACACACTAGATGATATAAAACAATAATTTAAACAATGACAGTGGGAAAATCTGAGTGTTTTCTGGTGTGCTCACTAGACATTGATATTTTTAACTGTTCCACTGATGCTTTGAATTAGTGTAGAGCTCTTATCCTTAAGAAAGTACTTTTAATGTGGTCTCTGGGGAAAATACATGAGAACCACGATAGAACTGAGGGCTGAGAATCTTACAGCTGACAGCAGACAGCTTTATTAGTGGCAGAGCTGTCTTACCTCACAGGAACCAGGAATGTTTCTTCCATAGATGTAAATCTCAAAGCAATGGGGGCAGAAGCCAGCGTCGACTTACAATTTTGAAAGCACAAATAAGGAAGAACTAGTAATGAATATTTCAAGCTTGGCAAAGCTAAGTTCTCCCAATTTATGCATATGGGAAGTAGAATAACAGCTAAACATAAGTTATTAATAGTCTAAACCTCCACCTTTATTCTTTCAGAAGACTGGAGAATGATGAAATTCTAATTAAAATTGGAAAAATGAAAGAATAAAACATTTTCCAGATTTAGTCAATTCCCAAAGGACATAAAAGCAGACTATGGACTAAACCATAGCTAATTAAAAGGTAAGTGAGCTTCATTCTAAAAATAAGCCCAGTTCTGCACTCACACACAGCCAAGTTTCAAGTTTATAAATATGAACAAAGACTAAGGAAAGGTATTCAATGTCTCTTTCCTTTAAAGACACCCTACTCCTCACATAACTAATAAACTGCATTCAGGAGACCACTATCGTATAAGCTTGGAGATATGTATATGAGTATACATTCAATATTTCTTTAAAATGCTCAGTAACTCCCAGATCTCCCATTTTATTTCTTTCTCTGACACTGAGATTAGAAAATGCTACTTGAACTGTTGAGTCAACTTTTGACATTTCTGATTGGCACTCATGACACAGAAAAGCAATGGGGATTGCAGAATTAATGTACGCATAAAGAAGAAGTCCTGCATGTATGTATTTAAATGTATATAATGTTGATAATAGTCAATTTACACACCAAAAAAAAAAAACAACTCTGATATTTAAGGGGAAAACACAAAGTCCAATTTGATAGTTCTAACTCTATGTGTTTCTTCAAAACTACACTTTAAAGATTTACATTATAAAAACATAATATACTAAATGTGTTATCAAAGATTCACTCTTTTTCTTCTAAAGAGAGGATGTGGTGGTTACACACTAATATTCATATCCTCCCCTGTGGAGAGGAAGTAAATGAATAAGATTTTTTTAATAAGCATCTGTGTAATAAGTCAGAGAGGATACACTATTTAGGTAATATAAAAAGTTTTTTTGTGTTAGATATATTTTCAATTATGATAGAAGCTAACATATATGAAAATTGGGTAATGGTTGTCAGACATGTAGATATGTATGTTTCTGAAGTAGAAATACTTTACACTCAAAGACATGGCGGCTTTTCCATAAGTAATAAACAGGTAATCCATCTACAGAAGACACACATTAAAAGTTAATAACTAATTAGTTTTATTATAACATATAAAGTTATTTGAAGCTTCAGTAAGAGTGTGGAGCTCCCAAGAGTGATTTTTATTTTTTCTGTTTATATTTTATATTTTATTTAGTCTTGTGACTTTGATAATGTAATATTTGTATGAATAATTTTATAATAGTTTAGTATGTCCTAATCTATTATCACTGTAATACACATCATTTTCATGACTTCATCTAATTATAGTTACAAATGTTTACAGCCACATACTTAAATCCAAACTGAAAAATAAAACACTAATTACAAAGAATATCATTGAAGCATAAAGCCTATTTTCTGCCTTTGGATTCGTTAACTTTTGTTACCAAGAGTCGACATAAATACAAAAAGTAAGACATGTAACTAAGAATAAAATATAATATAAAATTACAAGTGTTAAAACAGAAACCCTTTTTAATTTCATAATAACTAGAGTGGATAGAAAATAAAATGTATGCAGGGCCCAGGTTAGAGTGAGTGGCCTTCTAAATGCTTTGGTATGAAGGGAAAACAAACAAACAAACAAACAAACAAACAAACAAACTCTTTCACACATATGCACTCATATGCAGGGACAAAGAAAGGATCAAGGCAAAACTAATGCCCTGTAGGAACTCACAGTCAATTGGCAGTGGAAATGTTTCACTTTCTAACAGGTCTCTTGACAGGACACCATTTCTTCTTAAATGTACTCTCTGCTTTAAAACCACCAAACTTCACTCTCTGTGGTAATTACCAGTCATTATAGACTGGGGCAGACAAAGTACTGTTACTGAAAAAATTCTGTGTAGAATTGGTAGATGTAGATGCCTGATAACCAATTTTTCTACAGAAAGGAAAAAATAGCTAAAATTAAAGTCTACAGAGTCAATAAATAGTAATTTTAAAAGTTAATAAATATCATAAACCTATAGAATGATTTTTGACATGTTGTGATTTTTTTCTAATTTATGATCTATTAAAATTCCTTGTTTTCTGTTATGCAAATTGTAACTTGGATTCTGAGTTTTTCTACTGAAAAGATTTTGACAAATTGGTTATTTTTTTGTCTAATGAAGACGTTATGTCTGACGAGAGCAGAAGGTTTGGGTTAGAGAACAGAAGACAGTGATTTTGTAAAGAAAGACAGCAAACAGAACTATTAAGAAATTAAGACATTCTAAAAAATGGACAGAATTTCAGACTCAACAACAAATATTTAAAGCAAAAAAACATGTACTTATGAGAAACAACTAAAATCTCAAGAATTACCTTAATCCTTCCAAGAGCAAATACCTTAGTGTTATAAGGAAGTCTCACTTACTACGCATTATGATCTTCCTTATATTTGCACTGAAGAAAAAGTATCTTATGTGAATTCTTGATAGAATAAATCCCACTTAGTGTATAAAATAAGGAATCTGAATTATATTTAATTAGCTTCTGAAGTATATTGCACTTAGCGATGTTTACTTTATGAATCGAGTCCATTAAAGTCATAGTATCTTAATAGTCTCTCACTTTAAAAATAGTGAATTATAGCTTCAGTATCTATAGTGAATGATATCCATAAATGTAAGTCAAGACATAATTTATAATTAAGAAATATTTGTAGACAAATGAATATTTACAAAGGATAGCAACTGTTGATTATTTCTGTTTCAAATGAATTATTATATGCTATTTTTTCTGAATATTATATGTATTTTGAGATTAATAATGTCTAGTAAGAAGGTATAGAAAAGCCATATAGGGCTTCATGAAGTTTAACCACACAGAGAATATGCAATAGTGGTCATTATATACATAAAACTGTTACTGTGCAGTGAAGGTCTGGAAATTCAACCAATACTTTATCTCTTAAACTCTTAAACTGGGTGATATATATATATATATATATATATATATATATATATATATATATATATATGTAATCTCCCATCTCTGTGTTTAATTAAAAATATGTTATAGACAACATACATTGAAAATGACTTACAAATAATATGCATTAGTATCTTATCAAACAATCACAACTCTGACCATAATTGTTCCTGTCTGAAAGAATTACAGGAATGGAAATTGAGAGGAACCTGAGGAAAAGAAGATCCAACAACAGGCCCAAAATGCGATCTAGCTCAAGGGGCGGTCCCAAGACCTGATACTATTACTGAGGCTATTGAGAACTCACAAAAAGGGACCTATCATGACTGCCCTCTGAAAGACCCAGCAAGCATCTCAAAAGAGTCAGATGCAGATATTTGCACCCAAGCAATAGACAGAAGCAGGTAACTCCTGTTGTTGAATTAGGGGAGGCTGAAAAGAAGGTGAAGAGAAGGGCAATCCCTTAGGAGGACCAGCAGTCTCAATTAATCTGGACCCCCAAGATATCTCAAACATTGGACCACAAAACAGGCAGCATACACCAGCTGATATGACACCCCCAACACACATACAGTAGAGGCCTGTGGGGATCTGTGTTCATTCAGAGATGATGCACCTAACCCTCAAGAAACTGGAGGCCCAAGGAGTTTATAGGTCAGGTGGGGTGGGGGGTGAGGACATCCACGTGGAGATAGGGGGGTGGGAAAGAGGTATGGGATGTGGAACAGTCCGAGGGTGGAAAGGTAGGGGGATAAAAGGTGGAGTGTAAATAAATAAATAAATAAATTTATATAAAAAAAGAAATGAAGAAATTCTTAAAAGAATTAGAAAGATAGACTAAAAATGAACAAACTGAGAGAATAGCTGTACTACTACAATTTGATAATGGGGCATATAAATGACTGAAGAGAGAGCATTGGGCACAATGATACTTGTGCTACTCCCAGGCATGCATCAACAGCACTTGTAGAATGATTGGCAATGGTGAAAGAGGACACAGGGGAGCCAGAAATTACTCCTAGGTTTTGACTGTGAATCATTTTGAAATCATTTCAATAACTTTTAAATGATCTTCTATTGAACTGAGAGAAGAGAACATCATTAACAGATATTTGAAGCAACTAATATGCTTACAATCCTTGCATAAAATCCATAAAGAGAGGTTAGGCATACATTAGGCAAAATTCATATTTATTTGCTTTCAAACTGAAATGTTTTGAGAGGAAAATGAGGCGCTCTTCATCTATGCCAGGAAAATAGATATATAAACAGACTATCCCTGGTAAACTGAAACATCAGGGATCCTCACTCTGGTAGGATTAGGGTATTTATCTGAGTCAAGCAAAAATAGAAAAGCTTCAGTCCTCAAAGATTTCCCTTCATACAATTACTAAGCCCTGGGAAGAGCAGGGGAAAATCAGACATAGACAGTTTCTGAAAGGTAGGGAAAGACAACAGACTGCATAGCTACCGCAGGATGTAAGGAAATCAAATGGCATATTTTCTGTGACTTTCCTTACTAATTTACATTTTTCTGCCACAGAGAATTTTGCCAGGATAACTTCTCCACAGTAGTATTTGATACTGGGAACTGATAACAGGTAAGAACAAAATAATAATTTATTATAAATCTTTAATGGATTCCTGGACTCAGTAAGAGGGCCTAGGGAAAGAAGAGATAACAGAACACATGTTTGTATAACTAGAGTGGGTAAAAAATATAATGTATGCATGGAAAAATTAGTGTTCCACCTGTGTGACCATGAATCTTTCTATATACTGTATCCTCCTGCCCTATAGTAAAGGTTTGCAGCCTGCTCTGATTCCTCCACTGACCATCTGAGCAGAGAGCTAGTCTTCCATCCAATTTGTTGAATAGCAACGATATGTTCTCACTCATCAGCTAAGTGATCTCAAACCAATCAAACCAACTCTATTTCCCATTCAGAAGACCAGAGTACCTTGAACCAACCCATAAAATAAAAGTAAATGTATTAGAATATGAGCCTAATCATTACTATGTTTAACCTTGCCACTACAATATGATCTGCTTAAGCAAGACACTAGCAAAACAACAACAACAACAACAACAACAACAAAAATGTCACTCGGAAACTTGAGAGGGGAAGTTTAAACATGGAATCATTTACAAAAGGTGGAGAATTGAGAAGGAAAATAACATTCATTAGATTAATTAATTAGTATTAATGGAAGACAAGGGAAGGTAACATAGAAGGGCAAAACTGCTCACTCAAAATGATGTCAGACAAAGATAAAATGTCCAGAACAAACAAACAAACAAACACTGTCATTGCTATAAGGAATTCATGAAGGTATTGCCTACAAGTACACCTACCAAGTGCCCACCAACTAGCAGGTAGAGAGTCAAGGTGTTGGCCAATGAGGTTCATCTGCAGGGTCTATTTGGATAAGGCATCTGATCTTCAGTTTCAGTCAAATACTAAAGAGAAAGTGGGAGACAAAACAAGAAAGGTAAAGAGAAGTGAAATATCCTGACAATAGATGTCTCACTTTCTGCAGAATATAGAGAACTGCACTTGTCTGATTAACATTTCTTTCAGGTTATATGTTCTTAATGGTTGCTGATGGCTGACTCTCTGATTGCACTTTCTACAGAGGGAAAAAAAATGAGTAAAATTAGACTCTTGGGAAAGCCCTAATGGTACATCTGAACTGCACTTTAATGTTCCAATAATTAGGAGTAATTATTTCTGTATCGTTTTGGCCTGAGAACCCGGCCTTTTAGGCTGTCAAGAGGCAGCAGTGTGAAAACCCCTGTTCTGTGGTGTGGGTGGCAAAGAAATCTTGGTGCTGAAACAGTGCTTCATCTGCGTAAGGGACCTGATTCTTATGGAAAGACCCCAGGCTCTCCTCTCCAGCCATTCCAACAGGATCAACCAAATTTAGTCTATTCCAGTTCCTACTAATGATTAGGCATTTGGGTCCATCTCTTTCCTCCTTATATTGCATGTTATTGTGGCACAGAATCCTTGGGGTGGGGGTGAGGTGTGACACTCAGCAACTGGAGCATACCAGACTGAGTGAAGGAAAGTATTATCTCATTTTACTCTGCAGGAAAGTTTTACCAGTCCACAATTTCATACAAAGTAATATTGTACTTGGATAACCCTTTCTTTTCAAAATTGGATTACCCACTGATAATGTGGCTACATCTATTTTCTTACAAAGTTTTAAAATTTTTTCAACATTCCTTTTGATTTTATTAAAGATTTTGCAATTTTGATAGTTGCTTCATCTAATGGTGCTAGAGATTTAAAAAAAAAGGTTCAGATTTTACATTCCCTCAGTGTTGGATCTATATATAGGACAATGCTTCTGTGAGACTTCAAAAATCAAAGATTGTTAAGGATATCAGTGCAGAGTTAGGGGAATAATTCTCAAGAGACAGAACGTGTGTGGGGGTATAAGTGTGCATCTATGTAAATCATATATACATAGGAATACGTATACATAAATATATACATACACAGTTAGAATTCATCTTAAGTCTCTAGCTTGTATGGTGGTTTCACTCCCGATCAACTAAGATAAAATTTGATATTGGAAAGAAAGATGAAATTAAAATCCTTGAAACATTTTAAATGATTATCTTACTTGTTAATTATACAGTTGTGGTCAAGACTTAACTTCTTGGGAGCAATGTGGTTGGTGAGCTCTATGTCACTTTGAATGGAGCTCAGTGCCCTTAAGAGAAGAGTGAAACCTTTAAATCTACTACAAGTTGCCAATTATGTTAATCTTTCTTCTCTCCAAGAGTCCTGGGTATGTGTACCAAAAATGATGTAGCAACTAAAATTTAATATAAATGATACGTACCTTTTTACAATAGACTAAGAGCGGATAGATAAAACCCTATAAACTGTAGGACTGAGGATACATAGGCAAAGAAGGAAGAAGCCTGAATGTGAAGACAGAAAGTTTCCTCCATAGGGTGGAGTCTCAGATTTTACTGAAGCAAATGTCTAGGTTGTCCTGGTCAGGATTGGCAAGCCAAAAATAAAGCAAAGAAGTATATTGTGAGGTGCTGACAAAGTTTTCCATGAAGCACTCCCTAGGATTTCTGTTGAATTTCTAGTAGTGGTACAAGCTGTGACAGAAAAGAAACTATCAACAAGAAAATCATCAAAATATCAATGCTGGAATTGTTCTAAGAAGCAAACTGGAGCAGAATACCCTTGAAGTACATCTCCCAGAGAACTGGCATGGTGCTACAGAATTCAACTTTAATGTGCCTGCCACCAGCAGTGATTCTGAAATTCCCAGAGCTACATGATTAAATTATCAAAACTGACCACCCCTTGATGTCCTTGATGCCAGCCTGTACCCACCAAAGAAGGTGGGAGCAGAGCTCTCCAGATCTGGGAGAGGAAGCCTCTCTTTCATCAGTGGCATCCTAGCACTATTCAGCTACCTCTGTTCTATCTAACCAGAAAGACCTGTGGTGATATCTTATACAAGGCAATGAAGGATCAGTTTGGAATAGAAAAGCTGTAAATCTATAACTCTGACTAACTCACAGTTAAGATACAAATGAATAGGCTAGTAATATACTTTCCATTATGAAGTTTCAATAATATTTAATTATGTACTATCTAAAAAATTATGATTGCCATAGAGTGATTGTATGTACATTTTGCAGCATGAAAATAACATTTTCCACAAAAAACCCTAGTATTTCACATACATTGGGTTAAAGTGCAAGATACACACAAAATGCCTTCCTTCCCAAGCAGAACACTACACTCAAAACCATTGTAGTTTCACACAAATGACACGTTAGAAATCATAAGCCATTCTTAAATATGTTTACTCAACTGTTAACTCTCCAGTTATCTAGTAAATAAATCAGCATTTTCTGAGCAGGTTCTTTGGGGCAGTAAGTTGATAGCAAGTGCTAAATAAGGTATAAGTCCACTAAGCCTAGACCATTTTGCTACATCATCTGCAAGGGGGGAATCCTCCATCATAGTATAAAATGCACTAAGTAATACAGCTTCATTATGATAAGGATTTCTGGGTCAGTCACACCATCTCAGTTTCCCATATCAATAATAGTAATATTGGTATTTCATATCTGCTCTTGACAACCCTTTTGTGAGTGTAGAGAAATCTTTTGCTAGGAGAGCAATTATTCCTCCTGCCTAGACATAATGGAAATAGCCCA
This sequence comes from Mus minutoides, assembly GCA_902729485.2. Lineage (NCBI taxonomy): Eukaryota > Metazoa > Chordata > Mammalia > Rodentia > Muridae > Mus > Mus minutoides. The sequence goes on from LR750334.1 coordinate 604,110, forward strand.
CTTGACTAATGGGCTGCAAGAAATTGTAGGTGATGGTATACTAAAAGATTTGTAGGTATATGGCTTTCTATATGTCTGTCAAAACTTTCTGTTATAAACAAAGTGTTTCCCTTTATAGAGGGAAGGGGTTGGATGTTGTGTCTGCCCTCTGTGGCTATGTCTTGCATATCCTTTTTAATAATGTTGCTATGACACACCTGGTCTCAAAACAAACTGTGTTTATGAGTACTGGCATTTGGACTCTGAACATTCTCTAACACTCTGATCCTAACTATCATTGCTGCCATGGCATAGCTGGATTAAGGTAAAATTGCTGCTCCACATATAATTGATAACAATAATAATGAATAATAATAATAAATAAATATTTTAAATGTAGAGACGCACATGGAAACAGTTGTATAAGACATTTAAAAAATAAAAAATAAACCCTCAAGAGAGATAGAATCCTAACATGGAGGAGGGGCATGAACTTTCACTACTACCTGAGGAGCTACTGGCATTCAATAGCCTGTGGGATAAGGAAAGTCAGTTTTCTTTAATAATATAACCCTTAATAGTTTTACCATACTCCAAGTAAGGCCGGATTTCCAAGAGTGTAGGGCAACAGAAACTGGACTTGTAGCAAAAAACAGAAGAGAATAATGTTATGTGCAAAGCGAGCTGGGGGCAGTTATGAGAGGAGTTGGCTCAAAGTACATTGAAATGGTCAAAGAATTAATAAAATATTATTATTATTGTTTAAAGGGACCTCAGAAAACTTCCACTTGGCAATTGCTCCTCTCTCTTGCTTGAGATTTTTCTCGATTTGACAACTATTAACAGAATCCTACATCCAACTGCTCTGCCTTTAATATTTCCAAGCCACTGAGCTCTTGTCATTTTTATAATGAAACTCAAATGATGAAATGTCTTGGCTCTGAGCTGCATTTTTCTTTTTCGTGAAAAGTCAAATATTGAGAACAGTTTGCAACAAATGATACTTACATTTCCCATCTCAATTCTTCACGTATTGTACTCCAGTACTATCATTTCAGCTCCCTGTTGAATATCCAAGGAGTTCTTTGAATTTTTCTAGGTTTCTGTGACAGATCATCCCTCCCATTCAATACAGCTTTAGTTCCTTCCACACAGAACTATGGATCTCATTTTGAAGAGATTGTTTCCTAAAGCTGGGCTTACAGGTGTTTAATACAAAGTATGATGAGGAGTGAATCTGGGGCATTTATCAATATTACCTTATTTTAGTATCACCGAAATAATGATATTTATCCCCTTTTAAAATAGTGATGTAGCCTCAGATTTTGTTCCAGGATCAAATGATAATCCGGTTTACATTCCAACTGATTAGTCAGTTGGAATATTGAATGTAATTAGACCAATTCCACATTCTTGTTTCTTTAATGACTAACTATGAAACCCAGTGGTAAGAACGAATTTAACACCACTCCATCTACCTATCTCTTTAGGAGATAATGACAGACTCTGAAAAGAGAGCAGTGAACTTCTATACCCATTACTGCTCTAGGGAGTGGTGTGAACCTAGGTGAGTAGAGCCTAAAAATGAGATGGACTAAAGTTTTTTTGCAATAGCCAACTTCATTTAGAGCATCATATAATTTATATTCTGTGAGTTAAGCAAGGTCTTGAGCAAAGTTCATTTGACTTAGGGCTGGAGACAGTCACAAAGACACATCTGGAAACATGTTTGAATAACAAAAATAAGATGATGGGTGATGAGTAATCTGGGAGAGGCATGAAAAAGCATTCTAAGAACAACCTGTGTTATGGAGAAACAGGTTACAAAACATTCACTTTGTTTCCTTGGAGTTGTCTCACAAGCTCTCAGAATTTTCCTCATTCAGCTTCATTCATGGACTGTGCTCTAACAAAGGCCTACTTCTAGGGATACCTCCCCTAAATATGTGCTCTCGTGCTCACGTGCGTGCACGCGCGCGCGCGCGCGCGCGCGCGCGCGCGCACACACACACACACACACACACACACACACACACCACTGGAGAGAAACTATTGAGATCAAAGAAAGGGCATATGGCCAAAATGCACTGATGTTTCCTGCTGATGATGGTTGAAGAGGGGACCCAATACCACTCAATGTCATCTTTAAAATCATACTAACTGACTGTAGTCCCCAAAGCAGGACAGGTCTGAGAGACAGTAATATTACCTTCATCTTAGTTACGTCATCTATTTTGAGAACTGTAATGACACGATATTTCTAGTGTTTTCCATTCTATCCTGCTTTTCACTTTCTATGGCTTATTTAATTTGCTGAAACCAGGAGGGCCTAGGCTAGAGAAAATTGCAATCTGATCTCTATAAGTAATGTGAACCCTCAAGCCCACCCTAGTAATTTCAAACTGTTCCTTTAAATGAAGTTCTTATTGTAACAGTCTTCCATTTTATTAAATTATAAAAAGTAGTGTTAACTCTAGAGAACACAACCAAATCCTGGAAGTTTAAAAACTTAAAATATATATTAAAAGATAATAATTTATATAGACAATTATTTTTATAAATATTCCTAAAATAGTTGTGAAACCCTTGATCCATAACTCTATCATTGTCAAAGGGAGTCATCCAGCAGACATTTTAAATTTTGTTTCCTATAGTGTGAGAAGAGAAGAATGATTAATTGGTAGAATTTTTAACTACTAATCTTTTCAATAGAAACACAATTTCATTTAGTATGTTCAACTTGCTTTCCTTTGTCATTAGGCATAGGTATGAGAGAAAAGACAAAGAAAACCATCAAAGTGAAACCAAGTCTGTAGTTTGCATTAAATCATTCTGATGCAACTCTAACTAACCTTCCTGGTGATAAGTTGTATGAAGTTTCATAACTCCAACTTTATAGCTAAAAAGTCAAAATGATATTTTGAATATTTTAAAGATTTTGACTGGTGCTTAGCAAAGAATCTATAATATATAGAATATTTAAAATCTGAGTTAATATAATTATTATATTCACCAACAATTTTCTCACTGGTTCTCAGGTGGCTCACATATCACATCCATTTGATATAACATTGTTGTATACAAAATTGTCACCTTTTAAGTTGAAAGTTTACAAATTTTAGTAAAAGTAAAAGCGACTTGCAATGATTGACAGTACATTAAGATGATACTTGAGCATCACTTCCTTAAGTTTATAGGTCGGATGCCACATCCTATCTATTGAAATATCTAACTACAAAAACTGTAGAGTGGCCCAGTACAGTGTCACATGCCTTTAATTCAGCATTTGGAGGACAAAAGCTAGCAGATCTCTGTTAGTTCATAGTCAACCTGCTCTATACAGAAAGTTCCAAGAAAGCCAGGATTACATAGGAACCCTATGTCAAAAACAAAAAACAACAAAATCCATTTGCCCAAGAATCCTTAGTGAGGTAATCCAATCACAAAAGAAGTCATTGGATATGTGCTCACTGATAAGTGGATATTAGCCCAGAAACTTAGAATACCCATGATACAATTTGGAAAACACAAGAAAATCAAGAAGGAAGACCAGCATGTGGATACTTCATTCCTCCTTTGAATAGGAAACAAAATACCTATGAAAGGAGTTACAGAGATAAAGTTTAGAGTTAAGACAAAAGGATGGAGCATCCAGAGACTACCCCACCTGGGGATCCATCCCAGAATCAGTCACTAAACTCAGACACTATTGCATAGGATAGCAAGAGTTTGCTGAAGGGACCCTGATATAACTGTCTCGTGTGAGGCTGTGCCAGTGCCTGGCAAATACAGAGGTGGATGCTGACAGTCATCTATATGATGGAACACAGGGTCCACAATGGAGATGCTAGAGATAGAAGCCCAGGAGCTGAAGGGGTCTGCAACCCTATAAGAGGAACAACAATATAAACTAACCAGAACCCCCAAAGTTAGTGTCTCTAGCTGCATATGTAGCAGAAGATGGCCTAGTCGGCCATCATTGGGAAGAGAGGCCCCTTGGTATTGCAATCTTTATATGCCCCAATACAGGGGAACGCCAGAGCCAAGAGGTAGGAGTGGGTGGGCAGGGAAGCAGGGCGGGGGGAGGGAAGAGGGA